>JANRGW010030688.1:0-51242 GCA_024733675.1 Psilopsiagon aymara | reverse complement strand
CAGGAGCAGAGGGAAGAAAAAGGGGGAAGTGAGTGAACAAACTGCGTGGCTGATTTATGGCTTAAACCACGACAGTTCTGATCTCAGCTGTCCTTACTACCACTAGCAGGGAAGCCTGTTACGTTATTATGTGTGTTTGGTATAAAAAAGAAATACTACTACTGCTGAAAATATCGCTACCTCTGTGACAATTTAATCAAGGCTTCTCAGTTCCCCTCCACACTCCTGAGCCCTATGGGGTTAGACCACCTTTAGGGCAGCCAGTGTAACATGCCAATCACAATCATTTCTAGTTGTCTGCTTTGGAGCCAGTGTACTCAAAAGCCAGCTCAGCCTGCTCTGAATCCATCCACCAGCTGTGAGAATTCGCTTCTGCTTCCAACACCCTCCCTGCTAAGCCAACACCATCTCTCCTGCTGGCAGAGAAAAGGGACTGATCAAAAGCATGGTGAAAGAGGATCTTTCTGCCCTGCCAACATTACAGACTGAAAGTGCCAGTGGAAGGGAAGGTTGATGGTTTCGTATGTTTTCATAGCAGAGAGAGAAAGGATGTCAATACAGAAAAGTGTGCCCTGCAGCTCTCACAGTACTAGTGCTGTAACATGCATGTGTTTCTGGGCCACCTAATAATAGCAGAATATTGATAAACAGAGGGCTGGGACTAGGTTGGACAGTGAGAGGGGAAAGTGATGACCACAGAGGAAAAGCTGATGGGGGGAGGAAGCAGGAGCCGGTTAATAGGAGAAAATTAGGAGCATGTTGTTAGCTCCGCTATCAGTTAGCTCCACATGCAAATGAAGAACATAAGTTGGTAGCCTTGTGGCAAGGGGGCATGGGGTGTTCATCACCACGGAGGTGATAAGGTGATGTCTCAGGGGAGGGACTGCCATTTGATGTGAAGCAATGGCTTTTGGTTTTGCATTGCTCAATTTAAACCAAACCAGCCCCATGCTCCCATCAAGCGGCCAGGCTGCAATGCAGACCAACCTGGCACTCTGTGGTCCAGCCCCCAGCATAGAGGAGAAAACAGCTTTCTCACTGCCACATGCCACCCTCTTCCCCCATCCTACACCAGGGCCAGGGTCAGGCTTTTACTCAAGTGCAAATTTAACAGGATGCTCCAAATTTGGCGGGATCCGGTCCTTCAGAGTTTCTCAGGGTAAGATCATGACACAATGCAGCACGTTGCAGTGAGGCAGAAAATCCAGTGACGGGGAATCCTTCCTCCCCTCCCCGGCCCCAACCGGGAGAAGCAGCATGACCTCTCTGCACGCTCACAGGGCTTCTTCTCAGCAAGTAAATTGCTAGTAAATAAACCAACACATATGTCAAGGCTTGGTTTGTTTTTTCCAAACTTTTCAGGGATTTGCAGCCATGAAGAGGGATGAGAGGGTCTAGTTTTGGTAAAGAATTTGTGACAGAGAATCACAGAATGGTTTGGGTTGGAAAGGACCTTGAGATCATTCAGTTGCAGTCCCCTGCCATGGGCAGGGACACCTCACACTAGACCATGTCACGCAAGGCTCTGTTCAACCCAGCCTTGAACACCACCAGGGATGGAGCATTTACCACTTCTTTGGGCAGCCCATTCCAGTGCCTCACCACCCTTACAGTAAAGAACCTCCTCCTTATATCCAATCTAAACTTCTCCTATTTGAACCAGTTACCCCTTGTCCCTGATAAAGAGTCCCTCCCCAGCATCCTTATAGGTCCCCTTCAGATACTGGAAGGCTGCTCTGAGGTGGTGACATCTCACAGTTCTTGCTTATGTATTGGGCTTTGAGGAGCCAGTGCTCCATCGGCAGGACACGAGCAAGCCAGGACTTAACCACTGCAGGGGAGAGCGGGTCGGAAGAAAATCCCTCGTGGATTCCCAAAACAGCTACGTGCTGATCTGGTCCCAAGGTGACTAATAACAATCTGGGCTGATGTGACGCTCTGTGGCTTTACAGGGAAGTTAAATACTTCTTATAATTCTTTTCCATTCCCCAGCACAAAGAAGCTCCCTCCCTTTGCTGGGTTCCAGGGAAGTACAGAGGAAGCTCAACCAAAATAACAATTTACTTCAGTGCTATAAAGGTCACAGTGGTGCTCAGGGGAGGAAAGTGGGGAATTTCATTTGATGTGTGCTAAAACATCCTAACTAGATTGAGTTCAGATCTGGCATCTCAAGCCCCGCAGTAGAGGGTCAAGAGCAGAGAACAACAACACTCATTGAAGCCAACAAAACACAGTGTGAGTGGGCCCATAGTGCTCCTCACTCTTGTTCAGCTTTGCTAACTATCCTTCCTTGGTGAGTTGGTTGTTTACTTGGCTGCAAAACATTATATCCTTGGTCTTTAGTTGAAACCTACTTCACCTGCTCTTCAGGCTTCACGGAAGCATTATCAGCCTTCAAAACCTCCTGCATTCCTCCTTCATGCTCCTATTCCTGCATCACATCATCCTCCACCAGCCCAGAGGTGTCGATTAGAGGGTGATCCCAGAGCACTCATGCAATGCCACCAAAAAGCCACCATGTCGCCTGCTCACACCACTTCCTTGGCACTCATTCCTATGATTCCCATTTTGCTGGAAGGGAGAGGCAGGAAAACAAATGTGACCTGTGCTCCTCCAGGACATAGTCCCAGCAGCTCTTTCTGTCAAGTTAGTAAAAGGAACTGGCAGAAAGGAGCCTGTTATTCCAGTTCTGCCAGCCACCTGATGACAGGAGCAATTGATCCCGAATGCAAATAAAGAAGTTACGAAATGAGTCAGTTGTCCTTAAAAGAAGCCTGCAAGCAGAAAGCTGCATTTTTCCTTTCCTTAGTAACAAGTTTGGAAACAGAAATAAAGTCGTTAGCTGAATCATCTGGAGGTGCTGAGTCTGCAGGTTCCTCAAAACAGTGCTGAAGGATGAGAGGAGGGATATGACCAAGTTGGCCCTTTTCTTCCTCCACTTCTCTAAGCATCCTTACTTGCATTGTGAGCAGAGGTACAGAAAACATAACAGGTAATTCCAGAAGCATGGAAATGCTACATTTTTCCAATCAAGTTTTGAAATTCCCAACAAGAGTCTTTTCAAGTGAAGAAGAAAAAAATGTCTATTTTTTCCTTCAGAAACAAACAAAGAAGCCACCCACAAAGCATAACACCACATGCAACCCGAGCTGTGATTTCAAAGTGAGTGCTTCGTGTAAACCTAATGCTTAGTTTTGTGGAAATGCTGCTGAGAAAAACACTAAGTCACAGGTAACTCAGTTATAACATTTTCAGACCTGAAGTTCTCAGGATTCATACTGCTTTGGGGCATGTGCATTCTCCCCCTCCCTCACTTCCTACTTCAGTACAGCAAATCTTTCACAGAGAAGTGTTTAAATGTAAGCAAATATCTGCTTTCCGCGCTGACTATAATTTTCAAGTACCCAGGATTGAATAGGGAGAGGAGGAGAATTGATCTTGATGTTTTTTGGCTTTGCCCTAAATCACAAAGGCCAGATGGGTAATCTCAAGCAGCATGATTTTTATGTCTGAATGGGAAACACATACAACAAATGAGAGCAAAAGCCAAGCCTCCTGTGTAGCAGGTCCCTCCTATGGCAATCAGAACGAAACATGAAAATCATCCCTGCCCCTGCAGACCCCTCTGAGTTGGCAAGCTTCGGAGCACTTGAATGCCTTTTTAAAAGACACTTCATAGCTAAATGAACCAAATTTATAAACCTGACTATTCCTTCACAGATGATGAAGGATGAAGTGTGAAAGGCAAAGCTCCTTTTCATTCTGTTAAAATAAACATGGCCAATACTTCTTGTGCAGAGACTGGTGTGTACTTTGCAAATAAGACAGTGCAATTCTGACTTGGTCCTTACTTCTTGCCAAATGACTATAATAAAGAATAAGTGTTTCTGTATGTCTTGCCCCACTCTCCAGTATTTCTTCCCATCCTTTTGCTATGACTTACTTAAACAATTATTTCTACACTTATATAATCCCAATGCTAACTGACTCACCTGTACTGATTAAGCCATTATAAAGGGATTATCTCCACTTAATCCTTGTTGTCCCACAGATACAAATTAGAGCAGTGTTTGAAATGCATTCAATCTAACTCAGCCGTTGCGTTTAACTTAGTTTCTTTGCTTGTTGAGGTGTCTGTGGCCCCCCTTGCCTTAACAGATATCTTTCTATTGTTTCCCTTTCCAAAACTCAAACATCACATCTGCACCTATATAATTCATCTCTTCTTGTACTGTGCCCCTCCGTAGTCCCTCCTCCATCTGTGCCTGCTCTTTTAGCAGCTACCCAGACTCTACCATCCCTTCACTGTGCAAGTCCATCTGAGCATCTCAAACACATCTGAGAATCTCACTCACTGAACCTCTGCTGGGTTTGTGTCTATCCCTTAAGTATACCAGAAAAGCATCCCTGCTCCATGAGCTGCTGCTCCTCTGGACATCCACTCCAACCATGGCACTGAGAGGAAACAATCAGTCCGCATTGGCAAACTTTTTGATTGGAGCAACGTCTCTATTCCCAGTTTTGTAGTTTGACACAATAAGCCTCCAACCTTGGTTTCAGTCTGGGTTGCATGATAATAAAGAACAAATAAACCATAATAAATTTCCACATGCTTGCTGAATATATCTGAAAGATAGAGGCTGCACAACAGCACCCCTTGTGATGGCTTGAAACCATTGGATCTTATTCTCCAAGACTCCTCTAAGCCTGGAAGGGAAACCACCTCTCCTTGGCATCACCCTGCACTCCACCCACCAACTCTACTTTCCAAATGTAATAGGTGGTGCAAGAAAATGAAAGGGTTAATTTCTCTCTGTCTCTGGTTAACCTTTCCAGGCTACTCAGCTTCCTTTCAGGCTCCAGCCCATCAGAGGCATGCGAGGTGAAGGATAGAATTACACACTGAGCATGTTTCCTGTACTTAGTGGGTGGATAGAGCACAACTTCCGCACTAATAATGTCAAGGTAATTAGGACATCCTGCAAAACCTGTAACAGGGAAGAAATAACCATTGTTTATTGTCATTTCCATTGCTGAGGTGGTGGGCTCTCTCCACAGCTTTCCTTGCCTTTCACTTTGAGCCCATCTTTACTTCAGCAGACACACAACTGAGTAAAACACAAGAACCCCAGGATTCACAATATAGAGTTGGACTAAAATATGCTGTTTTCCAGCCCTACTACTTCTGCCAGCCCTGTCTGAGGGCCTGAAGCAGTCACTGAGACAGGCACCTGTGTCCCTCATGTGAGCCTCTGAGCTACTGTGCTGCAGAAGGACACCTCTGGCTCAGCAGGGAGTCAGTTAACGTAGTGTCACCTATACCCAACAAGATAGATCAAGAACACATCTCGCACACCTCCTTCTTCTACTAAGCAGGCTCCATTCTGTTGGTCTAGGTAAGACAGGGCTATAGAAGGGCACCTACCCAAGGCCGTTGGGGCCACAGAGTTGGGTAAGATTTAAGTAATTCTGCTCAGTGTTTCCTACTGGCTCCTTTAGAAAGCTCCTTTTTTTGATGCAGAGCTTGGGAGATGCCGTTTAGAGGAGTGGAACTCTTCCTGTGCCTTCTGGGAAGCCAGATTTTGAAGAGAAGTAACAAACTTTCCTTGGGGTCAGTGAATGTGACTGGAGAAGAAACAAAAGCAGCCAATCTTTGGGTAATTGAAACTTCTGTTTAAATCTCTGTTTCACAACACTTTAAGCAGCAGACATCTGACGCTACAGGTTTGCTAGGAACTGTCTCTCCTCTCACTAAAAATAGGCCAAGAATGATATGGTTGCACGTGCATGATACTGGGAACCAGTTGTAGGTGCATGCAGCACAGGTCCCAAGCCCAGGGTTTTGCATTTGTCAAGGGGGATGGATGGGAAATGAGATGACTGCAAGGTGATTGTGCAAGCCTTTGCTTCTTAGAAGGAAACCAAAGATCCTTTGCTTGTCTTTTCTGGCTGCAGTCATCACAGTGTGAGCATACACACAGATGCCAGCACAACCCATCCTGTATCACAGGAAGCATCTACATGGTCAGATATAGACACTCATACGGCAGCTCAGCCTTGCTGGAAAGCTGGGGGCTTCTGGGCTCCTGGAGCCATTCAGATGCATTAACAAGGACCATCTCAGTATCACTTAAGCCTTGGCAAGGGATAACTGACAGTGCAGACATGCCCTTGACCAGGGATACTAGGTACGAATTCATGTGTACAGTGTGCAGCTGAATGGGCTATGATGGAATATAGATAACAACCTGTTAAATTATTGCTCTTCCCTTTTATAAGGTTTCCTGGCTGCTGGGTGCTGATGTTTGTAAGCACTTCAAGGAAAGCACCATTGATTTCTCCTCAGGTGGAGGATTTCAGGATGCCTCGTGTCTCTTGTTTGCTCTGCCAAACACATTTCCGAGAGTCATGGTTGTGCACACATTGCAAGCACAGCCTGCATCAATATCCCGGGGTGAATTGTGGTTCTAATTAACAACAGAGCCCTTCTAAAGGTGTCTCTATTAAGCTTGTACATAAGGGCAGCCTCCTAGGAAATTTCCCTTCCCTCTCACATGGCTTAAGCTGTTGCCATCTGCAAAAGATACTGACAATAATGCTGAGCCTAAATCGCTAAGTGCACTGGTGCTGGGCTGGTGGGGAGAGCCATGTGTTGTACTGAAGGGGTTTGTGCGTAGTGACATTCTGCATTGGCTTTTCAGAACTGCCAGGTTTTCAAATTGCACTTGTGTTTGTCATCAAATTCAACCTGGAAAAGAGAGCTGCGCATTTCAGGTGTGCTGGGGAGGCAGGGGAAAAGGCTCTCGGGTCCTGAAATAATTAAAGATGATTCTGAAAGAGTCTGAAAAAAGGAGAGTGTGAAAATAAGTAGCAACAGAAGTCAACACAAGATTGCTGGCAATCAGAAGCTAATGGTTGTCTGTAACAATGCTTTTCACCTACAGAATAATGTTGGGAGTCTAAATGCTGGTCTGCGCTCAGAATTTGCTAGCATAATTACATTGCTAAGAACACCCGTATAGCTCTGTTTGGAAACACTTATTTCAAAATAAGAACATTCATACGGGATGGAAATACTGGTGTAACATCAAGTATAATTATTCTGGTAAAATTCCCTAAGGAAAAAATCCCAACTTGTCTGGTTCATTGTACGCACTGATTTTAAAGCAATCTCTGTCCCTCAGACAAAACAAAGAGCACACCCACCCAAAATACAGGTCCCACAGCCTGTGTGCTCATCTGTTTGGTTCTCAGGCTAGAACCAAATAGCTGAGACTTACAGAAAAATCCACCTTTCCACAACAGTCTGGAAGGAGGAGGTTGGTGGCCAAAGTGACTAAATAGCAGCAATGCATTTGGTCTAGCTCACTGTTTCCTCTTTGCTGCTACAATGTGGGAACAAAGTTGTGGGATAACTGGGGGTGGGAGAACTGCAATGGTTGGTCCGGGCAATGCTTTTTCCTCAGAGACAGAGAATTCCAGATATAAAGCAGCCTGTGCCTCCCAGTCTTCTGGAGGAGCACAGGCCAGCAGAGGTTAACAACTGACCTAAGGGAGTGGGTTGAACTGGGGCAAACCCAGCAGATGGGTTCAGAAGGGTCACCTAGTGATAGCCTTCAGCTCTACCCAAACTCTGGAGATTGCCCTTGCTTGCCAGTCTTGCTATGCCACTGAAAAGGTGGGGATGTCATGGGACTGCTCAGCTGCAGGGTTTTCCACACAGTTTTCTTCTGAAAAGGAAGATCTCACCCACCGGACTTGGGCACTGTAATCCTGAAGGTCGTCTGTGAGCAGCCCATGACCATTCCCTGCCTCAGCACTTTGCTCAACCCACCCTAAACTGACACAAGTTTAATGGGTTTCAACCACTTCCTTTGCAATGCTGCCTCATAGATATCCCCATGAGGAATGCCATTTCCTTTTGCTAAGCTTTTCATGCTATTTCTAGTCATGCCCAATTAGTTATTCTCCTGTCTTACTCAGCCTTTGAAGACACACAGCTTCTAAGCGAGGCAGGTGCCAGAAAGCACTCTTAGGAGTCCAGCATTAGGGCATGAGCACTTAATTGCTGCAGGCTTTCAAGTCCCAAGCATGTTGCACCAAATCCTCTAGCAACTATTAATAACAAGGACAGAAATGCTGTCTTTTGCCCTAGAGACTGCTACTTGTTTGTAGCAGAGGGCTTTTGAAATAAAGCAGAGCTGCCATGACCTGGTTACAGACCAGAATCAGTTCTGCTCATTGACTGCCTTCGGTTCCTTCCTTGGTCAACTGAGAATCAGCTCCCCAAGACTCAAAGTTCTTCAAATGTTGATTTAATCTGTTCTCAGACCACAGGAACTTCAAGATCTCAGACAGGTGAAGAAAGGAGCATTCAAAAGGGGTGATTGGTGACAAGCAAAGAAACTGAGATGCCTTGCAAGCACTTATTTTTAGAGGCCCTCTCACATTTTGTGTGGTTTTCTAGGATTCCAAGTGGAGCACATTGCCTTCCATGATGCTGTCTAATGGAGGAGACCAGCTGGAGCACTCAGAAACTACACAAGACTTCTTCATTGAGTGTCTGGGACCAGTGTAGGTACCCGATGCTGGACCTCAACTGCCAGACGGCATTGGAACTTTCCTCAGACTATCAAAGGTCACACAAAACATGCCTGTATTTTACAATAATCATTTAACACCCTCAGAACAGAGGTTAAAAGTCTTCTGTGCACAGTTACTGCAGCTTTCTACAGCTCCACTTGGTGAGAAAACCTGAACAGCGCTCTTCTCATAAAAGCAACCACAGAAGTATTTCCCATCTCAGCTACCATTCTGTGAACACCGCAGAGCTCGGACTTCACTTACGTGACACCCTCTATGTCAGGAGTGAGGTAACTCTGCTAATTCCCCTCAATCATGCCTCCTGGCTCTTCAAAGAAAACAGCAGTCTTACCAAAGGTGTATTGCTCTTTGTCACTGGGATTTCTCAGACTAAGAGAAGCAGAGCCTTCCCCACCAGGTGACCCTGTAAGGGACATCCTGTACCAAACTGCTAACAGACCCCCACCTCAGCTCAACAGACACCTGGAGTGATCATGAACCCCACAGGCACCTTACCCAAGTCTGAATGCTTGGAGGGTGCAGCAAACGGAGGAGACTCCTCCATTTCTTCATGAAAGGCCCATGAAGTCGTGTTTGCACTGAAGAACAGTGCCACCCTAAAACTATCCTTTGACTTGATCCTAATCTAGTCCTTTTCCTGCCAAGACACAAGTATGTTCCAGCGCCATCTAGCAAACTTGGCTTAGAAACATACAGCAGCACCTGAAGCACAAAATCCGGTGCAGAAGCTGTCCCTAAAAGCACAAACCTCTCACCACCAACCCAACACCAAAGGCTGCACTCCCAGCTCTGGTCCCAAAAAACACCTTGGCTTGGTGAGATTGCTAAAGGAGGCTGGAACTAAGTTGGCCCTAAGTTCAGCACTACCTGGAAACTGAATTTCTTATGTCTTTGCTACAAAAACAAGAAAGATAACAAGGGAGCTATTGTGGCTTCAGCTAACTTCTGTTTTGGGCTTTGCAGTTCCTTTGAATGAGAAGCAAGAAGTGAAACTTGAGGTGAGGGTGCAATGTAAATCCCCTAGATGGATCTAATTATATGAAAACTGGAGTCTCTGTTCAGCTCCATAATGTGGGGTGACCTACCTCAAACCCGGACCTCAGGGAGGGGGAAGACTTTGGAAACAATTCCAAGCAGGAAATCCAGCCAGCGCTCAGAGGCATGACGGCTGTCACACGCATGGAAGGAGAATCAGTGCTAACATAGATTAGCAGCTTTCATTAACGGATTTGTTTTCTAGATCAGTTTAGGGCAATCTGAGTCTGCTTCCTCCCTGCCATGCACAGCCATCAGCTCTCTTGTGCGGGTACCAGTCATCACAGTGGTAGGTGCAGTGCCAGGCTGGTCTGCTGACCCAGCTGTAAATCAAAATCCTGACAAAGAAAAGTCTTCAAACAGGTAGAAACTGATCCTTCTCCCCATCCCAAGTGCCAGCACCGAGAAGGGAGGTGACAGAAAGATGTAGCCAGATGTTCAGGGGACTACAGGACACCATGCTAACCCAAAACTTAAATCCCAGCACTCTAGAGAATGTAATTCATCACAGCTAGCTAAAGTACATGCTCGGTGTCCCCACTGGGTACACTTACCTCAGTGGTGAACTTTCATGTGAAACAGTAAGTAGAAGATGACGTAAAGGAAACCAGAAACTGAACTGCAGTAGCAATGTAACAGAGCCACCTGTAAGATGTGTGAATGCTGACCTTTTTTACTGAGAGCTCATTGTGCATCCGTCACACAGAATAACAGAAACAGATATTTGCTTTATCAGTTGCAATCCAACCCACTGGGTGTGTACTGGGGATCCCCAGCACTGATATGATGCAAATAAAAACCCCAACTAAACAAGCTAGAATAGTTGACTCCTAAAAGATTCTCTGAGCCAACACTATTTGGGGATTAATTATATATATATATATATATACACACACACAAATACATATAGAAATATATATATGTACACACACAAAACAAACAAATCAGTACACTGCACAATTCCTTCTGGCCACATGTAGGTAAAGACCTTTGTAACTTAGTGGCAGAAGTTTCATGACAGCAGATCTTTCCTTTGTGGCAAACACTATAGTGGATGTCAGCACAGGCAGTTCTGTAAAGCTGGGCTGATGTGAAGTAATGAACATCCCAGTAATATGTTCCTGAGATTACAGATTTGTGAATGCCTAATTTTAGACAATGTGGGAGTGGGACCCTTATTTCACTTGCCTGAGAGCATCAAATGATCTCATGAGCCTTCTGCACCTCTGAAAAGAAATATCAGCCTCAAATTGATCCACCTTGGTTCAGTGGTCACCAGAAACTGGCTGCAAGACTGTAGGCAAAAGCTGCATATCAAAATGAGACATGCATTTGCTTCTCAGATGAGTAGTTCATCCTCTTTAGAAGGGAAACACAACAGCTACTTACTCCTGCATTTTGAGACCATAAAGGAATACTGTAATCACTCAGTTCAGAAGCTTGAGCCTGACACGCTGTACCTATGGGGTTCCCTGTCCATCAGCATAAAAACCAGTTGAATATGGAGTGCCCTATAGCGAGTATCTCAAGCGAGCAGAGACTGCAGACAATTCCCCTCAAGCTTCTAGCACAGATGCCAGTCAGTGCAAAGGGCAGAGGCGGTTCCTGGCAGTGTGGAAATGCAGCTCCCAACTGCCAAGTCATGGGAGAGTGACTTGAAATGGCCAGCTTGTCCCTAGGGCCACAATTTCCTCACTGCAGCATGTGGACAAGACCGCTTTTACCAAACCTCTCTCTAGAGAGACAAGGTAACAGTTCAACTTTCACTTGTTGGCCAACTCACCCCATCCAGAAGAGTCACTGGACTGGCAGAAAGCAATGACATGGCATTACTCACTTGGGTATAACACATCACACATTTCAGAATCTGGCCTTCTGATGTGTAGATGTTTTTTGGCTTAATTTGAAAGGATTTTAGTGCAGTTTGGAATCCGTGTGACAGGATCCAGTATTTCCAGTTTTTCAGACCTAATTGCTGCCAAGCCTTGCCCCCTCCCCAGTGTTACATGAGCTCTGATACAGCTGCTTCAACAGGCACAAACAAGGCTACAGCTGAATTGCAGATCTTTCTGTGTCACCCCTGCATCACTTGTGCCTGCAGTAACTATGATAGGGTTGGGACTCTTCATCCCAGGGTTTTCTAAGGGAAAACAAAGATGCATTTCTGAGGGATGTACTTTAGAAACAACCAAACCAACCAAGCAAACCAAACCAAAACCCCCCAGAAGTTACTGAGCTCAGTGCAAGCATAAGCAAGATGAAATCATCTCCAAAAGAGTCCTTCATGTCTGAAAAGTAATGGATCATTTCTGTGTTATAAACCAGGATAATGGGGACACAAATAGGGGGGCTTGTGAGAGGTATCCAAGTTTGTGCCTTTAGAGGACAAGAAGTGCTGTACCCCTGATTTTGCCATGAATAAGGAGTCAATCGGAGCAGCAGCACCAAGAGAGTCAGGAAATCTCTCCTTGTCACCCATTTAGTTACCAGTCTCCCTAGATCATGACTGGAGGTGCCAATATGGAAAATGAAGCAGTGATTTGCTGTCTACCAGGAAACAGGTAGAACGTTATTTAGGAGACATCTATTTACAAATGGGCTACAACAGGCTAAGTCTGTTAGGGCCAGTTGAAGGTTACTAAGAAGATTACTGAGCTGAGAAGGGCTCATATTTGGGTAGATTCTCTCTATTTAGCAAAGAGAGATACAGAAGAGCTGGCCTGGCAGCGGCCTTTTCTACATAATAACATCACAGTGACAGGAAATGCATGCTATTTTCCAGCACTGAATTTCTAATTCTGGCATCTTGCTTCCCTCAAACAATTTCTGTCGTGTATGGAGCTGCACTAAAGCATTATTATCTTTTGAAAGCCTGGTTTGCAGCTTTCTGTGCTACAGTCAAACATGAGCAGGTTTTTTGGCTTTGTAAAGAGCAGCATATTATTGCTCCGTCATTGGGAAAAATTGAAAGACTTCTTTTGAGGCAGAGAGGCAGGAAACGTCAGTGTAGCTGGTTACGGGCTTGGTGGAGATGCTCTGCTCTTGTCAGTAGCTGCACAGCTCTTATATAATATTTCTGGGCACTGGCCAGCTCAGCCTCACAGCACAGCATTGATCAGTGCTCTCTGGAAAGTAGGAGAGGACTTGAATATAGCTGATATCTATGGGTAATGGAACAAACCCAAAGATGATGCGGTTAGAGCTGCAGCCCATGTACATGGCTTCTGAACACAGCCCTTGAGGACGGGATTACATGAGCAACTCTTCCCCTGCTATGTATGGTGAAAGTACAACTGAATGCTGTCTTGGATAAGAAGAATCTTAAGAAGTATCCAGGGCACACACGGAGATAATACTTTGCATTAACCAGTCCCACCTGTACCCAGTAGAGAGGCATAGTCTGCAGAGCAGGAAGGGAATAAGCATCATAGTCACAAGGATCTTTACAACTTTCCTGGTTAAAAACCAAACCAGAAGTAACTCACACACCTAATCAGTGTTGTTACACTAGCACCACATCCCTCTGCCACCTACAACAGGGCACAAGGCTGGATCAGATGAGCACCTTGCAGGGAGACCTGTGATTTGACATGCCAATCAGTGTATTTGGGAATTACTGGACAGCGGGAATCAGTGTATACCAGCCACCAGAGACAAAAATACCCCAGGATTACTTAACACCTATAGCATTATTTATAGCATACGTATTTAGCACAGGGTAAAAGTGAATTTCTTGTATTGTGAAACATCTTTCCTACTTCCTAATTACCACTGCTTCAGTAAATGCTGAAAAGCCACTGGAGATGCCCCTCTTGATGCTCTGTTAAACCTGCTCTGCTGTAGTAACTGTCACTATGTTTAGAGGTGGTTACTCCCTTTGCGTGTCCATTCAGATAAACTCAGCACATGGTACTGTAATTTTGGGCTTGCTGAGCAGATGATTGTTTTGAATAGCTTGAAGCCTGGCTCAAATAGCTACAGCACCAGTATCAAATATACTATTCCTATGACTTCAGCATACACCTAAAGCAATCAGCTGCCTTCTTGAATGGTCCCTTTCAACTGCTCCTTCAACCCAACCCAGCGCACTTGCCATCATTTCAGCTCCCATACATGAAGCTGTGCTGACATATGCATAGGGTGCACTGTCACTGGGGACTCCTCAGTTCCCAGAAGTACCAGCTGACATCGGGAAGGAGAAAGGAAGTGGTGAAAAGTCATTACTCCTGGTGGCACTAAACCTTTAGATTGCATCATGTGAACAAGAACAGGCTCATAAACCCTTTGTGCCTGCCTGGGGATTTGCAATTTCAGTTGTTCATTTATGAGCTGTGGCCAAATTTAGTTTCAGCCTATGACATTCCTCTGTCATACTTGTTCCCATCTATATTCTTGGTTCATTCTAAATTAGCCTATGGCCCAATCGAGGTTGTAACAGACAAGGACTCAATTACAACTTGTGCTGCAATCAGGTCTGGGAACAAATGATTTCCGTTTTGTGGTGCTGATGGGAACTGTGCCCATGAAAACTTGATCCCAGAGAAAGGCAGATGGTCCCATCAACTCCCTCGATGGGAGGAAGGAGCGGTACTGGCAGAGGTGCTTTTGCACTGTTGTGGTGGACTATGCTGAGAACAAATTTCTTTCTCCATCCTTTAACCCAAGCTCATATATAGAGTTTCGGCTGGTGGCACATCTGGCTCTCAAACTTATTGTTTCTCTGACAGTTGGCAGAGGTTGTTGGGTGATTTTCATGACAAAAAGCCTTTTGTTTGGTGCTGCTTTCCAGCTAGCAGTTGAGAAGCAAAGACACACAGCAATATTCAATGAACAAAGCACAGCTCTCTCCAGGGATATGTTCCTTTTAAGCCTTTTCTGTAATAAAAATAGCTTTTGCACAGAAGTCTATACATTTCTGGAGAATTAATAGATATATATTATAGATACATGTATGTGTGCGTATACATATGTGCGTGTGTGTATATATATATAGTTGGTGTTACTCCTCCAGAATAAGCATAGCTATTTTACGTTGTAGCCTATCTGCTGGGAAGTCTATTCACTTTGAACAGTCTCCCCAGAATAATCTCAAAAATGAACTGAACACATTGAACTCAAGGCTCGACCTCAGATTCCCCTAACCAGCCTAAGCAAATTCAGCTCAGGTCTGAATCTTATGAACGTGAACCAAAGAGACTTCCCATACTGCTCTCAAATAGGGAATGACTGCCTGCATTATGTGAAGGATCATTTCAGTCTCGCACAGAAATCTGTTTGCCCAAGGTCACAAGAATATTCTGGCAGAGGCATGAATAAGAATCTTGATTTCTTGCCTCCCAATCTGCCCTTTGGGTAACTGAAACCAAGCAAGTACCCTGAGGAAAGAGATATGCAAACACCATGCCAAATTGGGACTAGGAGGGGAAGAGAATTTGACATTGTGACAGGACAAATATTCTCTTCCTCATGGGAACTGTGTCTTTAAGGCCCCTTCCAGCAGATGCTGGAGCTCAAAGAAAAGGCTGATCTTTGCTCTTGTACCTCGGAAGTGCTGGGAGCCCACAGACAAGCCGTAAAAGCAGAACACCGACATTTCCCATCCCTTTGCTGACATCCCAGGAGAGTTCACATCTGACACCAATTACTCCACTCACTCCAGATGGTTCTCAAATACATATCAGCAAATATTTAAGGTGTGTTTCTCCTTTTTAGCAACCGCTTTGCTCTATGCGTTAAAGAAATGCCCATTAAAAAACAGCTAGGAGAGTCAGAGGAATGTGTGATTTGCTCCCACACCTCACTTCCCAAGTCACTTCAAGACTTTAACAATAAAACGATTCTTCAGCATATTGAAACATATTGAAGCAAAGCTTTATTCCAGGCTTCAGCTGCCCAGCAGTGTCCCCTTGGGTCTCCCTAACCAACAACCGCAGCAGTTAGTAGCTTTCTCCCCAGGTTCTTCCATCACTTCTGGCTGGTGGCATGGCACTGACCTCCCGTGCTGCCTTCCCTTCATCACCCCACTCTGATACAGGCTTGTGCTAAAGAGGAAGCTGCCTTCATGAGAAAGGCTGGATGAATGGAAGATGGACTTCTCACCTTTCCAACCCCTGATTCCGCACTTCTGTAACAATCCACCCATGAACTGCAGTCCATGAATCCTACTTTGTTAAGGGGCCTTTATGGGGCAGCAGGCTGACTGACACCACGGCAGTCTGGAAAACTTATATATCCTTATCTCCCTCTGAGAAACCTCCATGAAATGACCAAGTAGCACCTGGCTGCTGAGAGGAGGAGCTGGCTGGTAAACCTTAGTGATACCGTGCTTGCTCACCCTTTGTCAGAGGACTGACAAGAACTGAGAGCACACTAGCTTTCTGTGAGAGGCTAAGGGTATGCAGGGGAATAAAACAAGCATCTAAACATGAAAAATGGATGTGAACTGTTAGACACTGTGCTGTCATGACTGTCCTGGGCTTGCCTGGATTACCACTGTTGGAGCAGTGCCTAGAAACATTGGTTGTGGGCTGAGCTGCCCCATGCTCCTCGACATGATGCAGGCACAGAAAGAAGACTGTTCTTGTGCAGCAAGCTTAGCAAACTCACCCTAACCCACAGCACCACCAAAGCCACTCACCTGCAGTCATTGGCAGCACACTGTAAAAATCCATTGGTAAAAGCCTGTTGGGAACTTTGAACAAGACCCAGAGTCCCCTCCTACGTGACATCTGTAAGAAAAAATAGGTTATATTGCATTGGCGTCAGAGGGCAAGTCCTCATAATAAAGCCTGGGCCTGCTTAACTTAGCAGGCTTTAATACCGAAGAGTTCAGGGCTCATCAGTCAAGCTAATTTATTGAACATTGCCCTGCTGTCACTTATCTAGGATAATCTTTCCTGCTGGAGGAGGGTAACATCAGGCTAGCACACTTGGTCTCCCTTTGCATGAACTAGTTCCACCTTCCAGCCGCTACTCTTGCTCTATTTTAGCATTAAGAGTGGCCACAAAGATGGAAAAAACATGTTATCGGTGTCCTTTTTCTTTCTAGTTCATGATGTGCCAAGGAGACAAAGAAGTCTTATTTCATTACAAATACTGTACCTGTGCAGCTTCAGCAGCAGAACCAGAGGGTTGATATCTTGATAAGGGGAAACAGAGGGTTTAGGAGCAAATTCGTTTTGAAATCCTCTGTGAAACATGTTTCTTATAACCCTGATTTCCTTTTATTTTACCAACAGACACTAGGGAGGAAAAGTTGTGTGGGAGACATGCCTGCCTCTTCCATCAGGAGCTGAGAAACTTTCACTCCTCCATTCACTTGTGAAATTCTCCAGTAAAAACAAGTGCCTGAAACCTTTCTAAAACACAGAACGTGCAATATTAGAAGGAATCCCAAAATAACCCTTCCCTTGACAAAGCCTTCAACAAAGGCAGAGCAAATTGTGAGACCAGACGGCTTCAACAGGGAACCATCAATGGAATGGAGCAGGGAAGGGCTGAGGGAAGCGTGTTTGCTGAAGCATATGGTTACCAATTTGCTGGACATATGTTGTATTCCCTGCAGGGCACAGGAGGACTTTTGGATTAAAGGGTGTAAATCATTGGTTATCACCATAGAATTAAGTTCTATTCTAAATGTAGAGTCTAAATATAGATCTTTTTCTCCCCTGAGATCTCTTTCCCTTGTTGCAGCTGAAAAAAGCCACCAATCGCACTGTGCACTGCTTTTAAGAAAGAAAGCAAAACCAACTGTTCACACAGACTTTCTTCCCTTTATTATAATACTTTTAGAGGGCAGGGAGGGACAGAAGAGGGTGGAGAGAAAGTGGAAGGAGAGAAAAATGTCTTGGGACATTTTATCCCATAATTTCCAGAGGGAGCCATTGATCACAGATGTGCTTTTAGACCACAGCAACACCTAATTACTTTTCAGGACTGTTGCAATACATGTTTAGGAATCTCTGAATAATAGAACCATATGGTAACATTGTCAGAAGGAGAAAATAGGAACCCAGTAGGCTGGGGGGAGGGAGAAAGCATTAAAATGTGCTGGCTGTAAATAGAAAACAATTTGTCAAACAAAGAATGAGGAAAAAGCAGGAATGTGAATTGTTGAAGATAAAAGATTTTCTTCACATTCTCTGGAGAAGATTCCAAGAGCCTCGTTCTTTGTTTCCCAGCCGTTTTGCTACAGTCATTCCCAGAACATCTGTCCTGTGAGTCTGGGAATGGTGCTGTCATAAAATCTTTGGAGGGCTGAGTTGGAATGAGTTGACAGTTGCTTTCCATGAGGGCAGGAGATCTGGACACAACATGCACGGGGATTTCTGGATGTACCATCAGTTGGGTGAGGTCTGATGCTTCTGTGAAAGCTTACCCTGGTGTACTGAAAGGTGCTGAAGCAGTTACAGAAATACAGGAGGCTTTCACTTGGGACAATGTCTGGACAGCCGTTGTCCAGGCAATCCTGGTGAGTCCATCTTCTCAGTAACATGAGTGCAGGCTTGAGGCACCTGTGCTCTTTTGCTGAGGAAATTAAGCCAGGACCCACTGAGGGGTTCAGCCCTTAGAGGCACACTGAAGGAACTCCTCTCAGGCCCAAGAATTTCTGCCTCTAACTAGGGGAATGAATATTTATTTCTCTCTTCAGAAAGAAATGAATATGTAATGGATAACACATATGGGAGGGGGTAGTCTGATACATCCATGATGGCATCAACTCTATTGTCATACACTATAGTTAGGATTCACCCAGAGCACAAGACCTTCGGATGCTCCACTATTGCAGCTGGGGTGCAAGATACCCAAAAATCCCAAACAAATACCCAAAGTCTTTAAAGTCCTCCTGGATGAAATGCTCACTTAGGAAGAAGAGAGCTGTCTGAGGAAACCCATGCCAAATAACTGGTAGATCCATGCTGGACCACTACCACAGCTTAGCTCCCTCATCCTGACTTTAATCTACATCCTTACTGGAGTGTGGGCAGGTCAGAGCTCAGCTTCACAAGCGGCCTGGGCTCTAATCTGCCTCAGGAGGTGGACAGGAAAACAACATGCTAGAAGCGTGTGTGCACTGGCAAAAGGGTTCTTTGTGCAAGGGGTGACAGGATTGGAGCTAAGGTAAGTTCCCAGGATAAACGTACAAGGCAGCACCAAATACAGGAGAGACACAGGCACACAGGAGGAGGCTTTTGTCACCACACAGCTTGAGGTGAAATGACTCCACACACTACTCATCGGCGTGGGTGCTGCAGTACCGGCTGAAATCAAGGCATCCGAAGGGGACTTTGGGCTGTGCACGGTGGTGGAAGGAGCCTCTCCAGAACAAAATGATGCCACTACAGTGATCACAATGTTCCCAGCATGAGGTAGGGGCAGCTGTAATTGTGCAAAGTACTCTTTATTCATCACCCTTCAGTGATGCTGTGTTCTTGATTGTGCCTCTCAGAAAACTTCAGGGCCACTTCTTTCATGTCCTCAGCAAGATGCAATTTCCTCTCCCCTCCTGGAGAGTACATTAAATCATTCTGCAAGGGACCAGCAAGTTTAATTGGCCCAATAAGTTAATTTTAGATCTTCATTCCTGACTTCAGATTTCCTTCAAGTGCACTTTAAGGAGGAGACATATAAATGCTAACAATGTTAGGGTCACATTTTTCCAAGGGGCCCAGAGATCCTCACTGCAGCTATGTTCTTTTGCATATATATGTATAAAATATGTATATTTATACATTCTTATATATATATAAACCTGAAGTCACAAATGGTAATTGCCAATTATCGGCTAATGTGCAGAGAGCATCAGGTAGCTGGATCTCCAGAGGGCATTCACTGCACCCACAGCTGATTGCAGGAACAGAATTGGAAACCATTTCTCACGCACAGGCCCATAATGTCACTAAAGGGTTGAAAAGGGGAAGGACATAAAGACCTGTGTTCCCCCCCTCAAAACCCCCCAGACCTACAGAACAGAAAGGGAAGCCAAGAACTATCTACCTAGCCTTTGACAGAACCAAAAGTGACTACTCAGTCTAGTTACAGATGTTGTTAAGGTATGTTGCTACCACTCTTGCTTTAATAAAGAAGTTCTAAAGAAATAATAACAAACTCTTCCTGCCTATTTCTTTTATATTCTTTAGCTAGCTATAAAAGCAGCTAGTCTGGGCTGATTACATGTAGTAATCTACACACACAATAAGAAACTCTCTATAGGCTTGTTGACTTTGCTAAGACTCAGTTTACTGCTGCTAACTAAGGCGGTGTAATGATTTGCACTGACCCATTGTTAATCTTGGCCCACATGAATTCCTCCAGCTAAGGAGGATAGCGACCACGTGTTAGCCACATCTACACTCAACTGTTTGCCCCCATCAAGGCCCAGACCTACCACTCGTCCAAACACTTTTCAATTTGACATTATCTTTCTGCCTTTGCTTACCTTTGCCACCTTAAGCTCCTCGTCCCTTCTAGATCTATTTATAATTTCCTAGATTTCTCTTTTTCACACCATGAATTTTGGGTTATCTTCTACCAGCTTTACAAGTTTACCTAAGCCAAACCTCAATGCTGGTTTCTGCACAGGTTTTTAATCCTCCTACATCAATTTGCATCGTCTTCTGTTACCACTGATCGTCACAAAACATGTCCTATCTTGCTATGATCAGCTCTTAAGTATTTTGTTAATCTTTTTTGCTCAGGAAAGAAGAGGAAGGTTTTAAACTTTCATCTTAGCACCATAAAATGCCAATGCATTGCACAGGAAATATGTTGCCTATAAACATCCCTAGACGATAGAGCAGAAGTTGCATGTGACAGACCAAACTCTATTTTCTTAGTGATTCATGAAGGCTTTTCATCCACAACAGACACCCAACATAACAATAATTACATGCCTAAATCCTTGACAAACCTCACCACTAAGAAAGACTTCCCAGATGCGTGTATCAGGAAAAGGTTCAAGGAATAGCTTCTCCTGCTGCGCTTTGATATCTGACCTAGAGACACTGCTTCCAGAGCAAGAGCAGAGTTTCAGTTTTCATGGCTCATTTTACTTACTCTTGTATGAGAGGTATCACAGCAAATGCCAGTGTTTTCTGTAAGCATCTATGGGAACAAGAAAAAGACCCAGTGTCATATAAGGAAAGAAAAATATATGAATTAAGACTTGTTGCTCCAGACATAATAGGGCAATAAAACCCCAAAACCATAGACTGCCAGCAGAGAAATTCATTGGATACTTTGTCTTACTTAGGTTTCCCTATCTGCTTGCAGAGCTAGCTTTGTTCTCTGACTAGCCGGTATGCACAACATTGCTTTAAACTGTGCAGCTATAATACAGCCATCTTAGCCAATGTCATGGGTTCAGCAGTAGCAGTCATTTTTCTCCTTCTTAGTAGCTGGTGCAGCTCCGTGCTTTTGACTTTCAGCCCAGGAACAGCACTGATAACACCACTGTTTTCAGTTGCTGCTCAGTAATGTTGAGTCTGACCAAGGACTTTCTGAGTTTCATGCTCTGCCAAGGAGGAGGGGAAGCTGGGAGGAAGCAGAGACAGGGCAGCTGACCCAAACTGACCAAAGAGGTATTCCATACCATGGCACATCATGCCCAGGATGTAAAATGGGACCTGGAAGACAGGGGGCTGCTGCTGGGTCAGGATTGGTATCAGGTGGTGAGCAGTTGTATTCTCTTTCCTTGTATTTCCCTTGTCATTATTGTTATTGGTGGTAGCAGCAGTGGTTTGTGTTATACCTCAGTTACTGGACTGTTCTTATCTCAGCCCATGAGAGTTGCATTTTGTTGGTTCTCCTCCCCATCCTCTCTGGAGCTGGGGGAAGAAAGAGGGGGAGTGAGTGAGTGAACTGCGCGAGAGGCTTAAACTGCGGCAGCCAAATGTAAGGCTTTCTGGACAGTCAGTTAGGGGAAGCCTTCTTAATGACAATAAGAATTTGAAAACACCAATTCCTTTCAATCCAGAAGGTGACAAGTGGATCCAATCAATTCAGCCTGTGATCTGCTATTGATTGTCCTTGGCCTGCTACCAGCATTTTCTGGGCAAGAATAAACCCCATGGAGCTGAGGCTGAAGGTTTGTACATGTTCCCTTGGGATGCCAGTCCAACCATTCCTGAACCCACTCTTGTCCAGAACCTTTTGTGACCCAAGAGGATAATTTGAGGCTCAACCCTAAAAAATGGCCATATAAAACTCTGTAGACAAGATGTAGTTTCAGTCTTTGCCATAATGCTAGTGAGTAGTAGGTATGCAGTAAACAGATCCACATTCCCGTCTTGTCAGCTCCACTTGGCGCCATTTCAGTTTCCTTCTTGTCACACCGCTGACTAACCTGAGACTAACATAGCATGAAGCAAGGTAACATGACTGAAGAGCTTGATAGATATTAAACCAAACAGATTGCAATGAAATTCATACCAGTCTAACTGCTTTCTCTCCTTCCTCTTTTTTCTTGAGAAGAGTGCAGGTGGGGAGAGATGTGGTATTCCAAAGCAGAAACAGCCTTGAAAGCAAATAACATGAATCATTCAGTCCAGTAACTCAAAAGACGGCCTTTATTTGGAAAGTTTTCAGCAGTACCAGTAAGCTGAGAGAGAAAGGAAGGGAGCACCTCAGTCCTAACCAGGGCCTTCCCTGCACTGATGGTGTAGGCACAGCCACATGCAGTGGAGAATCCCCACAGATGACTCAATGAGCCAGACAACACTTCCTAGTTACAATCTTCACTTTGCTCCCTTTATGCTAAACCTGAAACTGCTTTCTCTCCAGAACAAGGTTAGAGCTGCAGCCCTTCCTTTCATTTCTTCCCCTGACTCCTATTCTGAATAATGTTGTGAAAGTATGATGGCCTAAAAAGTTCTATTTGTAGGCATAAAGGCATCCACATTTTGAGACAGCAGAAGGAAAATTATGCTGCTATCCACAGCTTTGTACCCTTTCCCCTGACTTGGGTTATCCAGCGCCATGACACATTTCTGTCTCTGCTCCTTGGCTTTATACCCTGCGATGCAACCAAAGAACATTGATTATGATTTATTTCTGGTTTAAGTTACACCAGTTAACTTAGTGGGCCTTTTGCTGAAGAACTGCCTATTCCTTCAGCCTCGGTGTCGTACTGATAGTGTCTTCCTGAAAGATCAGACAGACAGAAAGGACAGAAAGAAAGGAAAAGAATACAAACAACTTGCTTAGCATTAGCACCAAAACGTCCTTCAGAACTACAGAAACATTTGCAAACTCTTGCACTAAAACCTGGCTCTGATTAACCAAGACAAAGCGATTCTACAGCATTATGAGTGACAAAAAGGGTTAAAATTGCCATCAAGCTTACACTGATTCACAGTACTGCAGTGCCATTACACTGATATCTTAGCAAACAAACCCTTGACTTGTGTGTAAAATTAATTACTTTTTCTACAGAAATACTCTTACAAAATGTTCATTAAATTAGAAATAATTAACATACATGTGATACTGCTACTCTTTTGCTTTCATGGAAATGTGATCCACAACGTCTGTTGAGACAGAGAAAATATCCCATTTGCAACAAACAAACCTTCTCATTTTAATCTCTTTATGAAGTGATTTTCTAACTCAGGCTAACTCAGTAACTTTCTACTCCTTGGATTTCACTTTGATTAAAGCTCTCACATGTGCCTTTAACTTCTTGACTTGTCCTGAACTTTACATGTCTTTTCTGAGGTTTCATTTCAACCTGCTTTCCACCACTGATACTTCAGACTCCTTCTACAGTGTGAAAGCACATCTTGCCATTTAGGACATCTGCTGGTGTTCACATTGTTCATCCATGCCTTTCAGCATTGACTCATCCCTGTGACGTCCACTATTATTTGTCTTGTCATTTCCAATTCATACCTTACAGCATTATGATGCGTTTCGCCTTCCACACTGACGGACAGATACTGTTTGAAAGAGAAGTGATAGAAAATAAAGGGCTTTCCTACCGAGCTCATGTCAGCTGGGTTACTCCCTGATGACACATTTTTCATCAGAACCCTCACCAAAACTGGGAGATCTCTGTTGTCCCAAAATATCAGCCTTGCTTTAGATGGATGTCCCCAATCACCATTTGTTAATTTGCTACATTCCTACTAAGTGCTGAACTATGTATATTTTTGTACTTGTGTAACTTTACTGGTTAAAATTGAGCCATTTCTCTATGAAATGTCTACAAAACATAAGCTTTAAAAAGGTGCTTCTACGTCAGGAATAACTTAATGACATAAGGCCCTTTAACCCTGTTTAACTGCACTTGCGCTAGTCACATTCCTTTTGGTGTGTTCTTTCAAAGAGCACAATAAATACCTAAACCAAGGTGTCTGACTGAACCTACTTGTACCAGTCATTGCTCTTGGTATTTTCATGGGTTTGGGGCAGAAATCACATCAATATCTATGCTTTTGTGGCTCTTCCCAGAAACTAGACTAATAAGTTTTGCCTTCAGGAATAGCAATGTACTAACACAAGGAGTTTCTTTACATGAGATAGATGGGTGGATAACAGGTGGTACTTAACAGACATGAAATGAATAGTGAGAGAGTAGGATGTGATAAAAAGGAATTATTTAGGGACACAGAAAAAAAGACAAATCAAATCACTGACAGCAGCAATCTGAGGACAGATAGCCTGCCCAGGAAATAACAGGAAACCAACATTATATGCTGTCACCTACTGTTGTTCTGCAATCACCTTATGGCCTTATCTCTGCCATCAGCAGCAAACTGCCCAGCTGTGGGCACTTGCTAGCTCAGCACTCTGATTTACTGCAACAAGCACTTCATGCTCCGATCATAACTCAGGAAGGAGGTATGTTACTCCCATCAACACTTCTGATGGAGCGGTCTTTCACAGTTTTTCCTGGATATCACATCTGTGAAAGATATTCTGGATTTCATGCCCACAGATATAATATTGGAGGAATCCCTGAAAAAAAATCCAGTAAAAATCATGGTGACCTACAAAGAAAGCCTGAAAGCATCACCCCCACTTCTTACTGGCCTACAACACTGGGAAGGTAAATTATTGCACACTAACATCGTGTTTGGTTCAGCAGTGGCAGTCTCCCAGAGCTAGGGACAACAGGGAAGAGCAAGACTGGTAACACCAGTCCACATTCACACAGGTTGCAGACCTCTGTGAGAGCAGGGCTGTGATGGGACAGTTTCTGACTCCCCATCTCACATAGCCCATGGTGGGTGAGCAGCACCACAGAGCCTGCTCTCTCCTCAGCTTGAGCTGGACTGAGGTTTCAGCCAGGTGCTGCTCCAGGTCTGAGGAGCTGCCTCCTACTCTGGAAGTCTGAGGGCACAGGAGCCAGCAGCCTTTGGACACTGGTCAGCAATACTGATTCATACACACAGACAACTGCACTGATACACAATGCACCATGTTTGGGAACGTAAAAGCTGCAGGGAATCAGCTTTGCTCAGCAGCAGGTGATGTAACGTCTCTGGAAGGCAAGATGGGCAGAGAGCTCTGGTGCATCCTCTCTCTGTCACAAGAACAAGAGCTGGGGATGGAGAATATTCATGCAAACGTGGGAAAAAGCAGAACAGAGGGAGGAAGGAACAAGCAGACGGGGAGGAGGAGGTGCTGAAAGTCGGCAGGGAACAGCTCTTTCTGGGAGAGAGTAGAAAGGGTTTTGCGTTGCAGAAAGCTGTCGCCAGTTATTTTTGTTCAGATTTTAAAGTTCACCGAACCCAGCTCTGGAAGTTGCATGTTGTGTTTTTGGCTGGCGGTATCAACATACCATATGGAGAAGCCTCAGTTTGAGCTTCACAATATTGTTTGGATTTGATATTGACATTTTTTCATTACTGAACCTGCCTCGAATTGTATGTTCTTTTCTTTTGGGGGATGAAACAAACCCATAGAACAAGCAAAAACTAAACCCAAGAAACACACAGGGAAATTCCTGTATTTTGAATTAGACCTGAAATCATTGACTTTAACTTCCTGTCTTTAGCAGCAACTACCAGACAGATTCCAGACGAGAGGAAGAGGCAAGAAGTACTATATTACTGTAGATATCATGGATGCTGTTTCTCCATCTGTTTGTCCCATTATAATTGGACTGCTTCCCTGGTTTAGGGATTTGCTGAATTAGTGGGTAAAGGCGGGAACAGTCTGGAGATATTCTTCACATTTATTGGTATAAAAAGGAATGAAGGACAAAAGCTCCCTCCCTTGCACGCTCTGAGAAGATGCCTAGCAGAAAATAACCTGGAACAAAAACTTGGAATGGATGAAAGCATAGAGACTGAAGGGAATGAAACATAGAGGGAACTGAAGAACTGGAGGTTCCAGAGACATGGGAGCTGAAACCATTTTCCACTTGTAAAGCTCTTCTCCTGTAAAATTTTGTTCTTCTGCTGAAATTGTGCCACATGTGCTCTGAGAATCCCAAGGCTTTTCTCACTCTGGATCACAGCTGCCAAAGGCAAGACTATCAGTTAATTAGATGCTGCGCAGCTAACCTGCTTACCTGATCACAGCCCTTGGCCTTGAAGCCTGGAAACCTGATCTAAGGCGAGGGAAGCAACATGGCCCTTCAGGTCAGCCCAGCTAATGTTTGAATGGAGCTGCTGAGAAAGAGTAGGAAAAGTCAGAGGGTGAGTGCAAGTGTCCAGCCATGAGAACCACTGACAAGAGAGAAGAGCAGCTTCCTTTGCAGACCCAGAGTGCTGTAAGGATATCAGTTAATTACATGGATTCTTGTCCACTGGGAATGTGAGAATTCATAGAATCCCAGCCTGGTTTGGGTTGAAAGGGACCTTAACGCTCATCCCGTTCCAACCCCTGACACGGGCAGGAACGCCTTCCACTGCAGCAGGCTGCTCCAAGCCCTGTCCAACCTGGCCTTGAACACTGCCAGGGATGGGGCAGCCACAGCTTCTCTGGGGAACCTGTGCCAGCGCCTCAGCACCCTCACAGGGAAGAATTTCTTCTGCTGTTCCAAGAAGCATCTTCTGAGCTGAGCAGAGGAGCTACAGGAGTAAAGGGGCAGTCCCAGGAAGCACAGCTTCACGAGCCCCAAATTGGCATTTTTAAAATGAAGTATTAAGATTGCAAACTTTTTAGAACATGAATACTGACAATTACATTCTTGTTGTGCTTAACACCTTGCATCTTCATCCTGGATAGGGCTTCTCATTGCTGCTGTAATACGAAATCCAGCCTCCAACAATATCCAGCAAACCCCCTGGACTAGATCTGAACTCGAGAGCTGTACAGGCTGCACTGTGCAAACCTCTTCAGCCAGCCCTAGTTGATACTTTTTGCTACAACACACATTTCAATAAACTATACTTTCCTCTGCTAATTGCCATCAGCAGCATGGAATCAAGCAGTAGTAAAAAGCCCTCCTACGCATCCCTTCCTCCTCCTTGCAGCCCATGCTGCACCAAGCTGCGTATTTGCATTTTCAGAGACTGTTTGCCTGAAGTGTAATTGAAGACATACAGATCATCTGTTTACAGCCACAAATTACTGTAATTTCAGTGAGGCTTTCATGACAATTTCACTCCTAACATGGCTATTTTTATATGCAGTTAAAACACAAGAAAGATGATGGTGAGATGATCAGAAAGCTTGCAAAGAAGAAACACTGTAGTATTTTTCTTTGCTAGATGTAAGATACAGACACATAGACACAAGAAGAGCTTTAGTGAAGTGAGAGTCTTTTTACCCCCCTCTTCCTGGAACTCGAGATGGGGAAGTTATAACTGTGATTGCAGCAATGTACTGTGAGACACTACACCTCTGTAGCTGGTGTGGGTTGCACTGTGCGAGGATGAACCCCGCTAGACACAATCCTGTTCCAAACCCCCTCTTGAGCACCTCTCTGTTGAGACCCCTGTACTCCCTTCCCTTGGCATCTGTCTGTCCTGTAGCTATTCTACAGGCTACATCCATCTTTCAGGTAGCTGCAGGAGCCACGCAATACAAGGTCGAATTGCTGCTTGATTCACCCCCGTAAGAGTTTCTACTACTGTTCATGGCCTCCGGTGTGCATTTATTAGAACGTGGCGTCACAGGGTGTCCAGCATTCTGCTGTGGAGCTGGAAACATGAGAGCCTTTTTCACTGGTCTCCTATCACAACAGCTCATAGAAAGTGCTGTCAGTAAAGACTTAGGAAGAAGTGTGGACTGCAAAGGAAGTTACTCCACTATGGCTGGAATCAAAACACCCCACTCATTGAACTGGCAGAGAAACTTAGAGACCAGTGACCAAAGGAGAACTGGGGGGGGGAAACCTCCATTGGATTCAATATTTTCAGGCTTTTCCTATACAAGTGGGAAAAAATACAGGGGAAAAAGGCATAGACTCATTTCTAATATGCACTGAAGGTCACAAAAACTAAAACGACACCTTAGGGGGAAAAAAAAAAAAAAAAAAACACAAAGGAAAAAAGCCCCAAAACGCAACAAAACAACACAAAAGCCCAAACTCCACTGCCCTTGACAAAGTCACTGATACCACTTAGACTTAGGCTTATGTGATTGATATCCCAGCAGCCTGCCTACTTCCTGCTCACTTCTTAACACTCTGCTGGTGCTTCTGAATAATTTTCC
Organism: Psilopsiagon aymara; assembly: GCA_024733675.1. Lineage (NCBI taxonomy): Eukaryota > Metazoa > Chordata > Aves > Psittaciformes > Psittacidae > Psilopsiagon > Psilopsiagon aymara. The sequence goes on along the minus strand of JANRGW010030688.1, from coordinate 22,997 downwards.
ACCTCTGCTTGTGCTGGAGGACTGGGGATTAAAGAGCGACAAAACCTGACGCTGAGAGCTCCACACTATCACTGCAACCTCATTCCTGCTTGTAAGAGTGTTTGTGCAACGCTGAGCCAGCTCTGTCACCTCACAGTCTTTAAAGGAATTCATTAGCACAAGCGGAGCTGAGGTAGGAAGCAGCCATATTCCCACTGCCGAGCGGGCTGAACTGCTGAGGGATCAGGTAATTTGCCCAAAGACACTGCCATGCCAAGGCACGGTGCTGTGCCACCTTCTGACTGGCTCAGCTGAACAACTCCTGTTTTCTTCCCACACCTCCAGACTACTCACCAGTTTACCCCAGTTTTAGAAGACATTAAACCAATTATCTGCACAAAGAACAGTTTTTCTATCAGAAATCACAGCTGAGCACATTAAACCTTAAAAATATTAGAAGTCATTTGGAAACACAAATTCTCCTTCAATTTCACTAAATGCTTGGTTAAAGTTCTTAAACACAGGCCATGGTCCAAGCCCTATTAACAGATTATTGCTGTTAGCAAAATTCTTTCTTTTCACCACGAGGAAGATTCTAAAGCACTGATGAAATTATGTAGATTAATAGGATACAGCAACTATTACCCAACTGCTCTGACCCTACTGAAGAAGCTCAGCTATTTTTACAAAGCTGTTGATCAAGCAGAGGCAGACAGAAAACATGGTTGACATTGAACATATGCATAATTATCAATTCAGATACTAAATTAATATAAAGATATAAAACGAGTATTAATTACATTTAAACATATAATTTGGTGTTTCTGTAGGGGTACAGCTATAATGAACCACAAAAAGTTGCAGAATGAAAGAAATTGCAGACTGAAAGGATGGAAAATCAGCATCTTCTTGGTAGAAAACAGTTCTGAAGGAAAGACACTGAATTCCAGCACTGGTATCAGAAGTACATGGCTTCATGTCTTTCCTCCTCAAGGAACAACAGGTTTTATGCAGCTGAGATACAAACAGAACATTTCTACCAAAAGCCTGGAATTGTCCCATTTGTAAGGCAGTTGAATAGACCCAATAGAAGTTGAGGTAATGGGAGAGAGTAAAGCAGCCTTGCAAAACTGACTGCTTCATTCTCAGACTGGTAGATTCCAGTTATACTTTTCAGCTTCTTTTCCCCCCTCTCTGACCTTCTGGAGAGAAACAAAATGCTGATCTTCAGGAGACACAGCCAGGTCAACCCCCCTGCGCTCTGCTGACCCCTCAGCATGTGGGAGGAAAGATGGTTCTGTGGTTAAATCAACTGAGAGTCAGATTCTGTTCCCAGCTTCCTCTGAGACTGTGGGTGCCTAAAAGCTATAAATCATGGTTCTGATAAAGGAGAGGCTGCAGAGGAATTTCATTCATCAGCGTGTGTGAGCATGCTTGGATACCAGAGCATTAGCATATGACAAAGCCCCTGTGTGCCAACTGTCTGCAGGTTTTGGAGGTATAACTACCACAGCATTTGAGTTCTAGCCATGAGATTTATGCCAGATCTCAGACATTCCTCATACTCAGGTATGCTGTCGCAACGATAGGATCAATGTGCACAATGGGACATGTACTGTACTGTTGACTTGTACTGTTCTGCCACAATCGGTCCCAAAATTTTCAAGTGAAAAGAGTGCCAAACGGAGGTACCAACCTGTCAGAGAAGGCATCACTGTCTATAGCCAACAATGTCCATTACAAATATGGGAAGCAAGAGGCTGTGAACCACATATTGCTCAACTGTATTTTGACCTGTATTGCCTACAGGCATTTCATTTTCCTATCTCTCACCTATTTATAGAGTCTACAAGAGTATGTGAGCTGGTGGCAAGCTCTGCTATCTGTCATGCTGAAGTTGAAATCAGTGATTCTCCTACAACAAATAAATTGAGGTAGATAAAGCCTTGAGATGAGCCAACACCCGACACAGCCAAAAAGTCTCCTTTCTCTGCCTCTATTTCCATAGCACACCTCTAAAGAGGTGGCTCTGCCCCAGATCACTGCAGAATTCATCAGGAAGATGGTGCATGATGCATCAGATGTAGGTGTGTGTGGCAAGCAAAGTTCACAGCTTCACAAAGCAAGTTGCAATGCATTTCTAAGTGTGTGTAGTGTCATCTGCCTCAGCTGTTTAAGCCCTTGCTTACATGGCTCTGGTCACCAAAGCACTTCAAGCTACACAAGAAAAAAGTGAATTAAAGCTTTGTGAGTATTTCTGTAAAGAAACCTGAGTTCTGTGCAAGCAAAAGGAACCAAAACTGACATTTTTGAGAGCTGAATTCCCTGGTTTACTTACAAAGCAGTCCAAGGGCAAACACAAAGCCAATTCTCCTCCTACACAAGATATGTCAACCTGAGGAACCTTCTAGGAAAGGCAGGAAAGAATGCATCCATTCATTCATCTTCTGTCCTAGGAGTACCAGCTAAGAGAGACAGCTGGGGAGGGAGAAGGAAAATTATAACTGTATGAGACAGACCCCTGATGAAGGCCATTGAATAGTTTTAGATGATCATTTTAAGAACCAAGCCAAACAAAAAACAAAATCAGGAGGTACTCAAAGACAAGCTTTCTAATAGTGAAAGGATACACACACCTACCTATCCTGCCCTGAAATGCTTCCTTCGAAAAGGGAGATGGGGAAAAGCACAAAGAAAACTTACAATGCTGCTAGAGCCATATAAACTTTCCAGGAGCAGTACTTCAACCTCCAGACACATTAGGAGGGAAGTGACATTTATAGCCCTATTGAAAACAGAAATAAAGAAAAGCAATGAAGAGACCACTTGTTTCCACTGCCTTCCTTCCTCTCCCGCCTCCCCCTAACTCATATACCCTCCAGAAAGAAAGACTGGACTCCCCTTTGACTTTTCAGAACAGCTGGTCTGTCTCTAACAAATGAGAAACCCAGAAGAGGAAGTTTAGGAGTGATTGAGCTGTTGAAGAGACACAGTTGACCTCAGGGCACTGCCTTCCCTCTATTGGAGAAACCTACCCCTTCCTAAATGCCAAAGTTGAGGCATTTCCCCACAGTAGTTCAGGGAAATCTCAATTTTGTGGGATATACATTGCTAATGCTTCTCATCCTTGCTCAAATCCCACTCTCTGTTTCACTGGACACATGCAGGGACATCCCAGCCAGGGCTCTTTTGACCATTACACCACTGACAACTGTGCTGAGTCTTACACACACAAAGTGCTGTGATTTTAGGTAGAAATTATAGAGTTGTTTCAAAGCAATCACTGTTTTCTTACTCCTTTACAAATGTGTCATTTGCTTAGTTATTTAAGCAATGGTAGGTTTCCCCTAAGGAGAGGGAAGCAAGAATTTCAGATCAGAACAAGAACTAATGCATTTCAAACCAGATTCATAAAAATGCTTTCAAGTCAAGCACTGCAATGGGTGGGGAGAGCCCCACCATTCTGCACAGCCAGGAAAGACTTTGAGAGTTAATAGAGTAACACTGATAGCAGCCTATCTGCACCATTGTTCCACATTAGCAGTAGTGCGGAAAGAGAGCGGGTGAAAGATGCCATGGCAAGCAGAGGGACATTGTGTTCATTAAGAGTTGCAGATGGTAGTTAAAACCTGTCAGCAAAACGCTGTGTACATTCCCCAAGTAGCTCAGTTCAAATAGCAAACAGAGCACTACAGCAATTGCACATTCCTCAAGTCATTTCCAAAGCATTGGCTTCAGCTAAAATCAGGGGACCAAAAACTACTACTGAATGAGCAGAAGGGTCTTTGAAGAATGCTGCATAATCAGCATCAAAGGTGGTGTAGGGTCTGCAGCAACACACTGTCCAGCAGATTGAATGACAAAGGGAGATACTTTCATTATTGCTGACAGCAGCCACTTTTCTAAGAGCTTCTGAGGTTCTTGAAATTGTACCCAAAGCCCACAGACTGCCAAGGAAGTCACTCTTCGATACCTCATCTTGAAGCTCCCTACCATAAACTTGCCTCCACTGTCCCTGCATTCGAGTGGACACCTTAGACATCACTGCACCAACTCACTGACCTCTATAGCCAGCTCCTATTAGAGATGAGCTATATGAGTGGCATATTTAGATCTTTATGCTGCTATAAACTGGCAGATGTTCAGATGCAAGATCTGAGCCCTGTCTCCTGTTTCCAGCAGATGTGTGAAAATCCTGGCCTGAGAGAGTTAAGCAGTGGCAGCCTTTAGTTCAAATACGCGCTGCCATAACACACCATGAAATTATCATCTAGCAATGACTTCATCTGTGACCTGAAAAGTATCCCCTTCCCCAGGAGGGGAAAGCAAGATTGTCCAATCAAAGGCTGTCACTCACAAAGCAAGTGTAATTAGCCAGAGGCATGTTGCTACTGATAATAACTATAATGAATCCTAAGCAGAGACACCTTCACTGGCAGGCTGCTGTTGGGGCTTGAAAAACAGTTTCACAATAAATAAAACAAAAACAGAAGCCATCACATCAGCTACTGATTTTTCACCTCCTACTCAAGCACTCCGCAGAGATCCACTCTGCACTCTGTCAGAAGCAAGCAGTTACCCTCAATCAGAGCTATCTAGCACGGAGGGTGGGACTTAGCGCATTCCTTGGGGTGGGTGGGTATTCTAATACTAATTCAGATAATGGAACTGGCTTGCTGAGTGGGAGAGAACTACTCATTTCCAAGACTATCTCCCAGCCCCCCAACCTTCCACTCCATTTCTTGATTTTTTACATACTCCCACTGCTTTATGACTGGTACATTACACATAACCAGCTCCTGAGGTGACTGCTCCTGGGTAATAGGAGAGAATTGCTCACATTCCAGTGTTGGGAGAGTTGATATTCTTTTTTTCCCTCATACTGCATATAATGACATGTACATTACACTGCACTGCAGCAAACCCACGTTTCTCTGCCCTGCCTCTCCTCAAATCACACATTTTAGAAAGGTAACTGAGAATGCCAGGAACAAAGATTACAGGAAGAATTACACATCTTTCTGTGCAAAAAGATCTGGCCACAGCTTGTGCTCAGCTTTGCACAGTTGATCTCAGAAGGGACAGACCAGTTATCTCAGCCACAAGCAGGACAGGAAAAGACCTGATGTCTGACTTCATTTCTGACATCTCTGGCCATGCCTCTGAAGAGACATCCAGGGCTGATGGCTCATCTGGGCACATATCAACTTCTCCCCCTTCTGCTAAGACACCGTTTGTACTTCTGGTCCCTTTCACTTGTTGTCAGAGAATGAAGTGAGTCAAGAGAAAGCCTGTGCTGCAAACCAGGACCATTCCAGGCACACTGCCGGTACAGTCAGCTTAGTCCAAAAGACAACCAAGACCTAGAGCCTCCCTTTTCAATTCTACCTACCTCAAACCTGTTACCCCCTGCTTGGATCCATTAATCTGTGTGTAAAGTGATGCTCTACAGTCTCGCAAGGATTCGATGGTGTTTATAAAAAGCTTTTTTGTTATGAAGTACCAAAGAACAGCATTGCACAAAGTGATTTATTTGCTGGTAAGTTCTTTCTGTAATCCTGTAAATTAGTACAATTTGGGAAAAGAAACAAGTGAAATGTTTTAATGTTACCCCCTAAAAAGGCATATTAGGCACAGTAGGTCAATTATGCCATATTATCAGTTATGGCAGGTTATCCCAGTCAGCCTCATAGCCTAGACAGCATAGAGGAGCTTTCCTGGAAGAGAATTTCCTAGACCTATTTTTGTTTAACCCAAAGGTTCCCCTTCCTTCTACATTGAGCCCATGTTCCCCAGAGCCGAGTTAAAGTAGTATTGACCTCGGATAGCTAAAGGACAGTATTAGTGGAATCTCTTTCTAGCTTTATCTGTACCCAATAGCTGTCAATTGCGGCTGTCTGTAGCATCTGGGGAGAGACATTTCCAGGCACTGCCACCAGCAGTGAGCTGCAGCATGAGAGCCTGCAATGGAACAGGGTTGGGTTTATTAGTACAGAGTCTCTCTCTTGCAAAAAGAGCATGTCCCTTGCCAGCATAATGTTGCCTGACATACCCCAACTGTGTGAGAGCAAATAAATTACAGCAGCACAACCAAATCTCAGCATTCACTACAGGGAAACCTTGTCAGCAAATTTCCCCTATGGGATTATAACAAGGTCTTCAAATACATTATTACTGGAGGTAGACAGCTGGAAGTCAAACAGCAGCTATAAAGCCCTCCGAGATACGACAGTGGCAACTTACAAATGGGTACTGTTCAACACCTGTTATCATTTCTAACACTTTATTTTCTCCCCCATACGAATCACACTGGTTTCCCTGATACAGTGCACACATCAAGCTGGCCAAAGAAAGCAAATCATAGCTCTATATAATTCCACAATGAAGGTAATAAGTCACATCCCTGCTATTTAAACAGTGCTGAAGAAAGGAAGGACTTACCTACTGCTGAAAGTTTATTTAGATGAAGATTGATGAGACTTAAAGAAAATAGCAATCTTTGAACAATTTGGTGTTGAAACTCAATCCAGAATTTGTGTGGTTTACCTTCTTTAAGATTTACTTCCAATGTAAAAGGAATTAAACTGAAGTAAGTACCATTTCTCAAAAATACTGAATTATTATTGAACACTACACATTAAATTATCATGGAACATGGTGCAGATATATCCTCAGATTGTCAGAAAACACAACTCTCCTCTATGAGACTTCTTTTAACCTGAACAATGCTGAAGTTTTTTTGTTATATAAACTTAGGTTTCCAATCCAGAGTCAGATCTACATTAGCATCACAACAGAGTCACTCAGCTGACTAATACAGACATATTGAGTTCTCCAGCTGAAGAACTTAATGCTTTCCCAATTAAAAACAGAAACAGTCTTGTATTTTTCAGTAAGACATATTGCTCCCCTTAGGAATACCGATATCTTTAAAACGGCATGGTCTGAGTATTGCAACATAGAAACTAAATTCTCATCTTGGACCTGCAATCTGAAAACAAATTCTGTAACAGACTGGTTCATTTCAAGTTTAAAACCTTTTTTGCCCCTTTGTGCAACTTCCCATGAGCAAAGTAGAAACCTAATAAGCCACCCATGAACTGTGGTCATGGGAAAAGCCATTGCTGAAGTACTATGATGCTTAGCCACTGAGCATCAGTTCTAGTGTGAGAGATGAAGAAATAATCCCCATTGTGCAAGTGTTCCTGGAACTCCTGAAGCTTGAAAGTTAGTTAGCTGTGAAAGGCTAATGAATATTGAAGGTCCTAACGATACCAGTGTTCTGTAACTCACTTCAAGAAGTTCTGACCACAGCAGTTACCATAATAATGTCTCATATTATTGCGTATTTCAAATGAAGAGGGTTTAAATGAGAAAATGCAACCCAATTGCGTATCTCATCACTGATTAAACAGCAGTTTGTGCCTTAAGCCACTATTTATAAGCAACGAGTAGCTCTTCGTCATCCTAGCAGATGAGAGTATTTTTCCATTAAAAAGTCACTTGCCCATATATCAGAGCTTATCAAAACCAGCGCTTGACGTGCACAAACAGAGAAGCAAGACAGGGATGCAGGGAGCAAGCAGCAGCTGAGCAAGCGCACAGAAGCACGCTATACACTGGACCAAATGCGTGTATCACGCAGAGATTCAACACGGCTAATGACATCTTTTCTTGCCAGGCATTAAGATCCCATTATCTGGTGAATCATTCCTCCATCTGCAAAAAGAAGGTCCTTCCTCCCTCCTCCACTCGCCCAGGACAAGTAAAGGGGAAGCTTGAAAACAACTTTCAGCTCTTTTAACTTGTCCTTATGAGGAGTTTCATTGTGTCCCTTGGTGATATCTCCGGTTCTCTCTCAGTGAGATTTTACTACAGTGTGATGTAACACACAGGGACCAACAGGTTTCCGAGCTGCATATAGATCAGCATTCAATCCAACAACCAAAACTGACACCTTTAAAGGCAGCTGCATAGACAGAACAGATTGTTTCATGTTTGTGGCCATTAAGCAAAGCAGCACTCAGTTTAAAGCTAGGATTGAAGAAATGCAAAATACTACAACAGAGCATTAAGCTGGGAGGCTAACAGATAAAGCTATCTGTCAAGCCCCCAGTTACCTTGCAATTCCTGGAGCTTCCAGGAATCTTCTAGCAGGCCATACACAAAGCTGAGCAGTTTTGTTTGCAGGTCAGTGCCTGCCAAGCAAGTTTTACTTGATGGTTTGGTGCTCTGATGCTATGCAAAAACCTAGACAAAGAGGGAACTCGCATCACCTATCTCAAACTGCCAGTTGATAACCACATGCCAGGAACTGCTGCTTTTCCTTGTTCCAAGGAGGTCAACTACTCACTCATGGGGATGGCCAGACCCAGGACCGTTACTGTAGTGAGTTGCTGGTTCCAAAGTTCCTGTCAATGTGGCTCCCTAAGAATTTCCTTAGTAGCAGCCCACATCCCACATAGTTCCCACCAGGGCTGGCATGGCTGTTTGGACACCCACACTAGTAATCAGACAGGGTAAATGATCCAGATGCACAAAAAAAGAGGTATTTTTTGCTGCACTAGCATCATGGGGAGCCTGGCGTGAAAGCTGGTTAATGTGACTCCAGCAACACTGCAGTGAAAAGCAAAACCACAGCCAAATGACCTGTTTCAGCACAGAAGTTGTTTGATTTTGGTTTATTTTGCAGAGCAGGCAGTATCTCCTCCCTCACCATCTTCTCTTTTTAAACACTCATCTGGCTTCCAGACTGAAGTAAGAGTGCCACTAATGGTCTTGAAATCAGTTTAGGAAGTGAACAAACCCACCAACAAACCAGTTCAGACAGTCTAACTAATTTCACAGGCATTTAGATAGACTTCTTCAGACAGCAGCCCACAACAGGCTGCTGTCCCTTATTTCTGGATGTCTAAAACCTTGGGCTACTCCCTTCCTGTGCCTGGTCAAGAACCAGGGGGCATAGAACCAGTCCAAATCCCCTCCCACCCTCGACTCACATTCAACCCTTGTTACTCACAATTAGGCTCCAATTTCTATCAAGATAAGGAAGATATGGGGGTTGAACTAGATGACCTTCAAAGATCCCTTCCAGCCCAAACTATTCTATGATGCTAAAAGAAGAGCTACATGGTGCTTAACACCAGTTTTTAACAGTCATTTTCCTTAAATCCCATATTTAAATAAACAGGAATTGAAACAGGAGAAGGGGGAGGCTTGGGATGCAGTTAGACCAGTTTCAAGGGCTTCACACTGAATTGAACATGACTCTCCTAAGATTGATGTTGGCTGCCTGCTCAACCTGAAGAATCATTTCAATCTGAACAATGACTTTTGCAGACCTTGTGTTTTTGGGACTTTGTTTTTCTGTATAGATACAACAATTATCTTAGCAAACTGTAGATGTTGTTTGGCTAACAAGCAATCTTACCCATTCCTCATCATGGCATGAGGCATCTATCTCTCTTCACTTTACATTATAAAGAATGCATCCATGGGGTTTTTGTTTTGTTTTGGCTGTAAAGAAAGCATCATTAAGTGCTGTGCCAAGAAACCTGATGGAGACACTACTTTAACTTGTAAGTTCTTCTAAAACAAACATTCCGTTGACAGCTTTAAGTAGATGACAAATGAACTTCTTTAAAAGAACATTTTAAAAACAAAGAGATAAACCACTTCTACCCTGCAAGAAGAAAATACCAATTTGTTAAGACTAGTTTGATATACACTCACTCAACAAAGAAATGCAGATTGTCACAGCTGTCTTAGGCAGTGATTACAAATGAGTTACTCAGAACTACTATCCATTCCTTGATAAGAGTTATCCAAGTTATTTTGCCACCATTGAGTACGATGGCAGGGCACTGACAGTCTCCTCATGGTTCCCCAACGTCCCCAGCAGGTGGAAGTGGCAACTTTGCACCTTCTGACAGAAAGCTCCTGCGAATGGGCAGCACTGGGCTACTGTGAGCTATGCCTGGAGAAAACCACTAAAAACTAAAACTTCACTGAATTCTCCAGGAACCCAGACTTTTCTTTTTTTCCCTTCTTTAATCTCCTTATTCTAAGATGCCACAAATAACCCAAGAATAACTTATCCAGTGATTTAAGTTCCCTTTCTTGATCACCATATCTGTATTTCATGAAGAGTCCTGATGCAGCTGCTGCTCGGGCAACTTGGATGCTGCTGTTTGTGCTCTCCAGTGGGTGAGTACCTCAGCACGGCACATTATGGCAGCCACCGCTGAAGAAGCCTCTCTGTCACTGGCATGCTATGGACATCATCTCTTATAGGATTCTCTTTCTCTTCCCTGCCTTGTCAGTTACCTTCAGCTTGCATGCTTGCTCATCTAGTTCCCAAACACTGTCCAAACTGTGGCTATAACAGCAGATGGAGGATTTGGCAGGAGGTGGACATCTCTTTACTCTCTCTGCAAGTTGGTGCTTCCCTCAAATCACTGGTTTTGTTAACTGCACAGCAGCTGGGCTGATGCCTCACTGTGAGACTCACAGGATATTAGAATTACAGAGGGGGAAAAGGATATGAGTAGCAAGAGGAAGTGTTAATATGGTGTGTTTAAAGCAGGTCTTTCTGTCCTCTTGCATCAGTCAGGTGTCACTAACCCCTCAAGATCTCCCATTTAAAAAAAAAAGCTATTTTTCAGGATAAAAAACCTGTAGAACCACCACAGGGAGCAAACAAACAACTTTCTGTGCAAGTGTATGTTGTGTCTTCCCCTGTGGGAGAAGATTTATTGTTCTTTTCGTGATTTATCCACCACTCCACATCCTCCCCACTCCTCAGCAGCTGCCAGTTCAGAGCTTCGCAATGTGATTGTCACTAATGCATCTCACGAGGCTTTACAATGCCACCTTCGCTTTTTGACTCTGACCAACTCTCTCCTGCAGTTTTACTTCCCACAGGGCAAGAATTGGAAAGAAACAAAAGAGGAGTCAGTCACCTAACTTCACATTCGCAATGAGCGGCTGCAGCCCGAGCTGAATCAGAGCCTTTTGAAATTGAGTCATTTTGTCTAGTTCGCTTGAATGTGATAAGCTAGATGGGATAGAAATTCTATATATTATTACATAGAATTATTTCAAAACATAGAGCTAAGATAAAAGCAGAGCCCAGGGAGGGCTAATCTGTGCCTGTCAGCCCACACTTTAATCACATGCCTGTTACTTTGTTAGTCATCTCTTCATCAGTGCTCTCAACCCACTCCTGCTCCTCCTGCAGTAAACTTTAATTAACCAAAGAAACACTGGAGTTACTCACTGAGAACCAAGAAAGAGAAAAATGGAGGAGCTGAATGAGTCCCATCATAGGTGAGGGTGAATCAGTTTGCAGGTAGAGGAAAAGGCAACTCTTTAAACCAAAGCAGCAGGGATTCCTGACTGGGAGCAAACAGTTTGAAACAATCCAAAAGGAAGACTTTAGTACCGTTGCACTTTCATGTTTCTTTCCCTGGCATATGTTTTGGGATAGCAGCTGGTCTTTTACAATAAATTAAACTGAGAAAAAAGCAAACAGAACAACACACAAGTCACCTGCGTGGAGAGTTCACTAAAATCACCGCTCTTCATCTGCCATGCATTACCTCTGATGGGACAACTATTAACTAAAAGCCAGAAACAAGCAAGTCACATAACAACAATGTTTGTACTTCAGGCTCAGCCTTCAGTTCTTTCTAAAATTAGAGAGCTAGCACCACCCTTACATGACATGCTGATTACCACAACAGTAACAGCATCTGTCATGCTACCAGCAAGTAACATCTGAGGTGTTGTGGTTTAGTTATTCTCTTAGGGCTCATAATTAATTCCTGATAGAAAAGAAACCACTACAGTAGAGGACAATCTCCCTGTACAACTAGTTGGGCAAGTTGTCATGACTTGCCAGAGGGAATCAGTGGCAGAGCTAAGGTATTATCCTCCTGGATCGCCATCCTTGCACCAGCACTCTCCCCCACCACATCAAGCCAGGCTTGGGCCCTGGAAGATGATTAAAGGAAAACCAGGCCCTGGCTCTTCAGCTGGGCACACTGCTGTATCAGTTCTGGATGTGAAGAACCTATGAGGTCACTTTAGTTCTTAGGTAAGCATTGAAGATACAAAACAGAGTGGCAGGTCCCAGACTCTACTGGGTTTTACAAGAGCAGCCAGTATTCTGAGTCACTCAGAAGAGCTGTGCTTCAGATGAAAGCTGCCTATTAGCCTCGCGTGCCCATCACAGATTCTGCAGAGCATCCTGCACCCACCATGCACCTGGCACATTTGCATAATTTGCAGTATTAGAATAGAAAGAGGATTATGAAAACAATGACTGAGGCAATTTTCAGCTCCAAATGGATGCGCTGCTACTACCCAACCACAACCGGCTGTGGACAGCATGAGCTTTAGATAGGCTGGTTACTTCCTTGGCCTCACTGTCCATTCTTCTCCTAAGCTCCGTATTACTCCATTATGCCTCTCACAGCTTCTCTTTCTTCTCACCACAATCTACCTGTTGCCCACCACCCTGCCATTGTGCCACTCTCTCCCTTTCTCCTGCTCATGATGGGATGCCTCTGTGCCAGCATCAGACCAATATCAGCTACTCCAGGAACCTGCTTTAGACAGCAACTACTGGCAGACACCAGAGAGAGACAGAATCAGCCTCTTTTTTCCTCCACTTGTGGAGCCTCCGCACTTCTCTTCTGCCCCTCACCTTGCTGCTGGTCAGCACTCACTCTCATGCCCTATCGTGTGAGGATACAAAAGATCCTAATAACTAGGCTTAAGAAGAACAAGCAAAGCTTTACAAGAGCTTGCCATCTGGACAGTGCTTGGTATCACTTAGTGCCACATTCACATGCCAAGTCAGATCTATCATTAGAGGGATGCCTCTACACTTGGGCTACGCTCACAGCTGAAGCAAGGCTAATCTCAAAGAATTAATCTCCATTTTTACACACTCTCTTTCATCTCAGGCAATGCTGTAGAACCAGTGTCCCTGATCTAGACCTTTAAGATGCTATTGCTGCATCCCAGACAGCCAAACAACAGCAAAGGCAGTGAGGGATTACTCCTCCCAAGCACACTGCAAGAGGCAGGAGATTCTTTCTTACTGTTAAGGCTCCTGTCCCCCTTAATGAATTGCAATTTTGCTGCAGCCAACAGTTATCTCCCTCCTATAACCCAAACCTCCGAGTGGTAAGTGCTCTTAGCCACCTCTGTATTTCAGTCTAGGAAAAGAGAATGCCTGTGGTGCTGGCACAGGAAGGCCATGCAGGCAGCCACTCACACACTTGCTGACCTGGCACAACATTCAGCTGTAATGCAGAACTATTTCCCGTGTAACTCTTTGTTAGTGTTTAATTGTGAACACTGTAACAAAGGCTGAGGGATTTGGAGGGAGGTTATGGGAAGCAGATCATGATCTGGAATGCTGTCCTGCAGTTCAGACAGCAGTCAGAGAAAGACAGCGCAGGCTGCCTGGATAAATGGAAAAGGCAGAGAGAAACTAGCATTGTGCAGCAGCCTATCTCCAGGTACAAGTAACACTGAATTGCCACGAAATCAAGCTTCGCAGCTGCTCCCATGCCACTATAACAGGTGTATAAATCACATCAGTAATAAAAGAGTACTAAATCACCAAAGTATTGCATGATTGGACTCTGCAGGAACAAAGAGAAAATTCAGCATGGTGTCTGCAGAAGACAGAAGTCTGACTACAAGCAGTGCCTTTGGAACTGAAGGATCCCATGTTTTCCTGAGTGCTCACTTTGATTACTAACATGTAGATGTGCAAGCCGTGTGATCCAATATAAGTTTTGAAATCAAGTGAGAATTTAACTCAAAACTGAAATTCACATTCCACTGTAAAACAAGCAGAGTGTAAAGAAATGCTGATTTGTCGTCAGTTATGTCAAGTTCAGATCCTCTTTTTGACATAAGGTTTTTAACTTGGATATAGATTAGTCTTAAGTTTAATTTATACCAAGAGGTCTCATCTCATCTAGATTGCACAGAGGGGCTTTGGTAGTTGAATAATTACTCATATACTCTAAGAACAGACTCTATCTGTCAATGACGGAATGCCTTCTGTCATTGTGTCTTATAAGTCCAAGTCACTAAAAAATGCTGTATCTAGTATGGCTGTAACTGCAGAAAGGGAGGAATGTCTGTGTGCCTTTATCTGTTCCCCTTCATATGCTCCTTTGCTTTGATAAATAATCTAAAATAGCAACACAACCATCAGAGAGGCAGATCTGGCAAGTTTCAAAAGCCCCAGCTCCTCCCTCTGCCAGAAGCTCTTCTACCCACAAAGTTCTCTGCTGGTTCCCTTTGTACCTGTCTGAAGCCCCCTTGCTTTCTGAAACTCCAATCTTCTGTTTGGCTAGCACGAGACTTGTTCATAAAACCTAAGTCACTGTATGAGCAGTAGATGTCTGAAATCTGCATTTAGACATTTGTACCTGCCATCTGGTAGAGAAGCTACTCTAACACTACGTACAGTTTAAAACCAAAAAGTCTTAACTAAGCCTCACAGCCCCTTTATAACAAACAAACATCATACTTCACTATACCATCTTCCCCATCACAGACCACCTCCTTTTGGCCCAGTGAAACCTTCGAGTCCCATATGATGTCCAGCTCCTACCAGGAGCTGTAACTCACCCTGTCACCCAGCTGAAACCCTGCTTAGGATATTAGAAACCCCAAAATATATGCTTCTCAATAGCCTTCTCTTGATTACCTAATTGATTTTTAGAAATTAACAATAATAATGCTAAAACACCCAGCAGCCTAATTATCAACTGCTTTCATTTATACTCCCATTAAATTCACAGCTGCTTTGCAAAGTGACAGGCTGCTGGAATAAACCTGCCTTGCATGCTCTCACTCCAGCCCTTTCCATTTATGCCATAGAGAATGACGACACAAATAACTCGAACGCCTGCTTGGTATTTGGCAGATGCCATTCGCATATGACACACGATTCAAAAAGCAAACAGCAAGAATGACATGACGTTCTGAAGGGGGAAATGGAATTTTCTTCCTCTCATGCTAATTAACCAGTTAATTTTCAAGTATCCACTAATCTCCAACCAAAGGGATTTTACTTTAAGCCAAATCCACCAGCTTACCCTTCTTGTAACAAACCATAGCTGAAAAGTGGGCAGCTGTGAATACAGACCTGCTGTTGAGGGTCTGTATTCACGGTTCTCTCTGTGGGGAGAAGAACCGGCAAGCAAGGTGTTCACCTGACTGGGAGACTCCAGGTGGGACCCAGAGGTGTCAAAGCACCATCTTCCAAACCCCACCCAGCTGGGTTCCTTGGCAGGAGCACCTCAGAAAGGAGAAAGAACCCACAATTACATTTTGTTGGCTTTGAAACACGCTACATTGACTATGTGTCAACTGTATGCAGTGAAATGTGTCAGTGCCTTTAAAATGGATTTGCAGTAGTATTGCTAATTTGCCAGGGCATTTTCACACTAAGCATGCAGGCACTTAACCAACAGCACAAATCTACACCAAAAAGTCTGCATCAGCTAAGAGCTAGACAGAACTGGAATGATTTCAGGCTGGACATTGTAAGGAACAACAAGAGAGGTGTATTAGGGAGTCACAGAATCAACACGAGGTTGGAAAACACCTTTAAGATCATCATTACACCAGGACTGCCAAGACCACCACTAAACCATGTCACTGAGGGCCTTGTCTACACAAGTTGTGAACACTTCCAGGGGCTGTGATTCCACCACTGCCCTGGGCAGCCTGCTCCAAAGCCTGAGCACCCTTATGGTGAAGAAATTTTTCCTAATATCTAATCTAAACCTCCTCTGGTGCAGCTTGAGGCCAATTCCTCTTGTCCTATTGCTTGTTACCTGGGAAAAGAGACCAACTCCCACCTCTCTCCATCTTCTTTTCAGGTGGTTGTAGAGAGTGATGAGGTCTCCCCTGAGCCTTCTCTTCTCCAGATTAAACTACCCCAGTTCCCTTGGTTATTCCTCCTCAGACTTTTGCTCCAGGCCCTGCAGCAGCTCCATTGCTTTTCTCTGGACCCGCTCCAGCACCTCAGTATCTCTCTTGCAGTGGGGGCCCAGAAATTATACCCATGCATTACATAGGAACAGCCTTGGTATAACTCAATCTGCCAATGCTTTGCCCTCTGAACAATTGTTGCCCATACAGTGGTCTGTGAAAACTGATGGAGTTTTCACACGCACGTCCCTGTTCACGAAGATGCAGGCTGGGATTTGCCTGCCTCTTCCAGGTTTAGCAAAAGGCTCCCACTGTAAAATTTTACCTACTACTGGTAGTACAGGTAGTGCCTACTGGTATTCCAGCTGGAATCATCCAGATGACCTAAGGATAAATATTCTAAGTAACAAACAGACACCTTGAAGTATTTGTTTTCCAGGATAAGCTAATAACATTCCTCCCAATAGCTTAATTCAGCATCTCCAACAGAAGTGAGAAGTGCAACTGAGATATCTTCATGTAATTATATTTTCACAGCAACCAATTTTATCACCATATAAAATGAAGTTATTTCTATCCAGTCACACTACCCATAACTAGAGAGCCAGGACAAACACAGAACATGTGAAATACTGTTTATAGAGCAGCCATCAAAGGCCAAAGACAACCTTCAGACTCAGCTGATGTTTGCCTACTTCTGATTTAAAATAGTGAGAAAATAGGATATTTGAGCCATATTTGGTCTAGAAGTTCTCTTGAACAGACTCCCCAAAGCCAGTTACAAGACAGAGAAGAAAACAAATAGGCTAAAACGTTGGACATGCTCAATTGCTGAAAACATTGTACTTATAGAAGAAAAAATCTGTCATGAAAGAATAAACATGAAGGCAAGGTACTGCATTCAAGCAGGATACAAAGTAATATACATACCCAGTCCGGCAGTAGCAGCTTACATAAGGTGGCAATTCTACATGTTTAAGGTGCAAGAAAGCATCTTCATTTACATGAGAGTACCTGCACTGATCTGTAAGACAGACAGCAATACTCCCATTACCTACAGCAGAGGTTGCTGCACTTCATGCACAAACATCTTAGGACAGGTGCAGTTTATAAAGCACAAAACAACTCTAAACCATAAGATGCAGCCTTAAATACTAATTTGCAGTAAATGCCACAACCTGAGCTGAAAGGAGTGGGAAAGAACATCTGAATTTATTTAACAAGTTGACTCAGCCAAACAAAACCCAGCAAAACCACCTTGAAAATGTTATTTTTGCTAGATTTTTTTCCAAACTCTTTTTTGTCTTGTAGATGTTCTTTCAAAAGCCAATTAAAAAATAATGAAATCATAAAATATTGAAAAGTGTAATAAATCTCACAGCCTTACAGAAGTTTGCAATAGGATCTGCATGCCTTGGTTTGTGTTTCAGAATCAATCAGATGTCAAGTTTAGATTCAGCCTAGAATTCTGGAGGGGTTTTTATGATGAGGCATTCAAACTATAAATAATGGACTTACTCTAAATTCTCTTATCAAGCCCATCAAAACCCCCCGTGTCCTTCAATCTGTTCTATCTACTCTCAGCCAACATGCACAGCTTACCAATGATATAAATCTGATGGATTACATCTGGTTCCATCACCACACAGTTCATAAACCACAAAGCAGACCAAAAGCACATTGTTACAGAATAATTTGGAGTCAATCAGGTTTCAGATATTTAAGAGTTTGAACTTGTTGAACTTGGAGACAGAGCAAGAATCAGGAGGCACACACATGTGAATTTAAGGCAAAGGGTGTGTTTACTATAAACAATGCTCCCTTTCTTGCATGGCTACAAATGTTTGGGTGGTTTATTTTTGAAGGGGTAAGGAACAGGCGATGAAATTAGATTTCATAATTCTGTTTGCTATAGAAAACAAGATGGTTTTATTTATTGGTTTATCACCGAGTGCTCTGAGGCCTTTCTTGATAAATGCTTCACTGGCTGAGTCACAGTGCGCGCAGGATTAGTCATGGCTGTAGAAGCGTCCCAAGGTTTCATTTACAGACGCAGATTTACCTGACATATATTCGTTTCTTCTGTGTGTGGAAGCTCTCCAAATTTGTGTGTTTCAGAAGCTCCTGGCTCCATCAATTCCTCCATGATACCACACAACTACAGCTGCACTGTTCAAACACAAGGGTCACACAAGAAGGCAGGCAGTATCTGCTGGCCGTGTTAGGGAAGAGGAATGGAGGGCTCACAGCTTGTACACCAACATATGTTATGTGGGCCACAACAGAGCAGAACATGCGTCATGCTGACTTGATACTATTTTAAGCAGCAATGGATAAGCTAAATGACATAGATAAGTGACCAAGCACCCTCCTCTCATTACATCCTTCAGCAGAGAACTCTGAGCGTCCGGCAGTAGTTCTGTGCACATTAGCTTCCACTCCGTGGTATTCCAACTCTGCCGATGGGGAGCAAAGACAAGAGGTAGGTAAATTTGCTCAGGGTTAAACTGAAAATCCTTGGCAGAATAAAACCCTTATCAATACATCAGCCTGATGGGTTTTAAGTCACTCTCTTCATGTAATCCCTAAAAATCCTCTTCCTGGAAGATGTGAACTAGCCTTGCTTTTTCATGACAGATGTCAATAACTGCCTACATCAGACCATCAAAGGAATACCAGGCATCTTACCTCAGTTACCATTCCTCTCAAGCTTGAGCAAAGTCTGAACAATGGGTAGGTGGATGAGTTAGCCACATGTCCTCTGTTTTGAGAGGCTTGCATGAAGCAAAAGGAAGATCAAACCTGACCATGTGCACAACAGCACAAAACCAGAAATACAGGATTCCTAAATGTCTTAAATGCATAGCTACCCTTTAAAATCTCTGAGTTCTTCTGCACCTTACACCCAGCTTTTACACATAACTTAAGCATGGCACTATTTAGGCATGGAAAGCCCTTCCATGGGTGCCCACATCCTTATACTATCTTTGAGAACAATGCTGCTGTTTCAATGGGCAGTTCACTTTCTGCCCAAGGGACAACCCCAGAGTCTTGTCCTCAAGCAAATAAACTACAGACACACTTGAAGTTACCTCAAATGGAAATCTATCTCACTGAAAAAACATTCAAAAAGAGAAAATTTTAAAGTAAAAAATATTTAATCTGCACTTAAAGGGTTCGTTATTACAGAAACAGCCCCTAAATAAACTTACAACCTCTGTTAAATGCATTCATACACAAAAGCAAATCATGATGAAGCGGATAGTGAAATCTAAATGGTATTTTGCTGCTCTATGCTGGCTAACAGCTTACAGCTTCAAAGACAAATACAGAGGCCAATTTGCCTAATGAAAACAAACAGCTCCACAAGACTAATCTGTTTCTTGTGCGGTGAATATACATTTTATTCAGTTTAGCATGTCCATGTGGTGTGTGCTATACATTGACTCAGGTTTGCATTTCTTCCTGCAGCAGAACCCAAACTGTTAACTCTCACCTGTAGGTTAAACCATGCCTAATTTCCTTCCTTCTATTATTCTATATTCTCCTTCCTCTCTTCCTGTTTCTGCGCTGAGGATGACATCTACTTATTACATAATTTTCCTCTTCACTTTCAACAATTTCTCCAATCAACAAATTGCTCTAAGAGGGTTTTAATTGGTTGTATTACACACGGAGAGTCCTTTAATACCATGTAAATGTAAATATACTATCTGAAAGCTTGACTAGCTCCAAAAGAGAGTGAATCGATAGCAAATGAACTAAAATACTGTGCTAAAATCACTTATATTATTAATACAACTGATGATGGGACTAGCCCACGGAGACTTACCCAGTGATTTAGAGCTTCAAAACCAATAGTGTTTCCCTGATCAGGTCTATAACAGATGCTCCAAAGAAATCTAGAAAATATATTTCCCAAGAAGTTTTGCTAAAACAAAAAGATCAGCCAAAGGATTAACAGCTGATCTGATATTTCAGGCACTCTGCACCGCAGCTCCTGACAACAGCTCCCTCTAGGTTAGCCTTAAAATCGTATCACAGCCTAATGTGGCCTTGATTTACATTAGTCTGAAACCATGTCTCTATTTTATTGAACTCTGATTCTGTTACTGGTTTTATGTGTTATCAAGATTACATTTTTAAGATGGTTTTGTGGTTTGAAAAGCAGCATCGACTTGTAGGGAGTCTTTAGTGCAGTGAGAAATGGAATTAGGGAAGATCCACTGACTTAATTGAAGATGCCACTAAAAGCTTTGTCAACTGCAAACATCTTGCCCTTCCAACTTCAGCAGTGATTCAGGAAGGAGAACATGGATCAAACTACTCTCCATGCCCACTGCAACTCCACTGTAGAGAGAAGTCTGTGACATAGAATGGGCCTGCCTCTGTACGTCAGAGCTAGCAGTGCATTTACAGCCTTTAGACACACTACCATTATCAGCATGTTTTCAATGTGTGCAGCAACTTGATATGATAATTGTGCTATGTTGTGCCTGCTCTTTAGCTCCAACGAATCATCATTTCTGTAAGGAACATAACTCAACACAAACCCTTCTACCTTCTCCACTATTTCAATATATATTCGAATCCCCAAAGCGAATGTACTTAGAAAACTCATCTAGAGATATCCAAGTGGTATTTCCTATGCTCAGTGTTCTGATTTACCCGGCAGTTACCATCTTCATTCAATTACAATAAAAGGAAAGTGGAGAGCCCAATGAATGCTCTAAATGTAGCAATATCAACACCGTAAGTGTTAGTGAAATAAGCCTACGTGGAAATATCTCCCCAAAAAGGCAGAAAAATGACCCCTATGTTTGAGTTTTGCAACCGTGCTTCCTCCCTGTGGGTTAAGATATCAGCATTATGACTCACTCTGGGGGTTGAATTGCTCCCTGAGCAATATGACCTCCTCATACCAGTTTTGCTCCTCATACGAGTAAAAACTGGTCATCCATGAACACTGAATGAAGAAACTTCCTTATTAGTCACATCTGGGTCTATAAAACTAAGCAGAAAACAACGTTTAAACAAGCCCACTGCCACTTCAGGTATGTGGTCGTCCAACATTTCAAAGCTAAATAGTTTCATCAGGTGTGGAAGGGAGGATAGAAAAAGAAAAAGCTAGATACATGAGACATCTGCTTTGTGGCTCTAGATAAAAATCTATGGATCGCCACTGCTTGCAGCAGTTTGGAGCCATATTTAGCTTTTCATGTTTATGTGCTTGACTGGCAAATCCAACAGAGATTTTAGGATGAATGCTCAAAAAAAGGCAAGCATAAAACCCACCAGCCCTTCAACTCCAAAGGCTCAGCATCAGCTGCACTTTAGCTGACCAGCTGTCCACCCTTTGTATGCTGTGAAACACTGTGCCTTCCCACATTCAATTACAAACTACACAACAAATCCTCCTGCTGAACACAGGGAGAGCAGGCGTTTGTCTACATATGCTCTTGCCTGCACCTCTCCTGGAAAAGTTCAGTACATTACTTACCTGGCATGAACTAAAAACTCAGAGGAAAGCAGGCTGCATCTCGACAATTAGTGTGAATATAGGTTTGGTTGCCTAACTCAAAAGATACTGCAGCAATATCAAATCATACCTGATATAATGGTCTCTGACAGTAAACACCATCTTGCTCCCATTGACATTGGCTCCTTCTTGTTTTAAGCTCTCTCCACTGGTAACAGTCCAGGGTCAGATGTCATAGAACAGCGTATTTTATCCTCTCACCAAATTATGTCAGTAGGCTTGATCAAGGTGAGAACAAGCATCCCTGGCAGTGTTCAAGGCCAGGTTGGACATGGCTTGGAGCAACCTGCTCTAGTGGAAGGTGTCCCTATCCGTGGCAGGGAGGTTGGAACTGGATGATCTTCTAGGTCCTTTCTGACTCAAACCATTCTATGAGGAGACCTAATCAGAACCTATCTCCGAGACGAGAAAGTACCAAGTCAAGTTCTAACTGCCCCTGCAGCTCCAAAGCTTTGGAAAGACTTTGGAGCTATATCTACACTGAAGAACTGAAACCTTCTCACAGAGGAAGCATAGCATGGGGAATCAAAATCCTCACTGAAAAAGAAACTGTATGAAACAGCACTTATGTATCAGCTATACCTCTCCTCCTTTGTAGGTAAAGGATGTCAACAGCACTGTACATAACTATAGTAAGATGCAGCTGCTAAAAAAATGGAGAGAAAAATTACCCCTCCAATGAACCAACCAAAAGCCTCCTATAGGTTTGTAACCAATACATAATGAGTAAAAATTATCCCAGAGCCCAAACATAGTGTTGTAACCTCTGTGTGAACAAGAATTTCACATCTCCTATCTCTTGGTAACCTGTCATCTTGGTTGCCTCATCACATTAAGTTGGATACCACAATGGTTTTTATATGAAATCCAGCCTCCAAAGAAATATCAACCAGTAGCTCCACATTTTTTTCCTTCAAGTGTCATATAAATAGAAAGATTGGGAAGAAGAGTTCCAAGTGCCCATCTGGTACACTCTCCTTTTATTCACACCCTCTGCAAAGCGCCATTTGCTGGCCAAGGATCCAAACTGACCACCTGGAGACAGCTGCAATGACATGCAGGACAATTACTGTACATTTCAGTTTCATTTTCAGAGGAAACATCTGCAGGACTTTCAGTTTCTCAAAGCAGTGGATCAGCTGTAGGACATGAGACAACACTGATTACCAGGAACAGGATGCTAAACCACATGAAAGCAGTCTCGCTGCTCAAGTAGTGACTAACACTGTGTTGAAGGGAACATTTAACAAGTTCGTTCATGCAACTGGATGGGTGGTTGCCATCTCTTACCGCTATGTGCATACTCCACAAGTTCTCTCACTTCAGGAAAATGTGTCTGAAAGTCTGTCACTGAAATGGAGTTTGCAATAGTGATGCGTATAGTTTGCATTTTATGCAATCATACATGGAGTATTGTGTGCAGTTCTGGAGTCCTCAACATAAAAAGGACATGGAACTGTTGGAACAAGTCCAGAGGAGGGCCACGAGGATGATCATGGGACTGGAG
>JANRGW010030687.1:23115-79398 GCA_024733675.1 Psilopsiagon aymara | reverse complement strand
AGCATCCCTATAGGCCCCTTCAGATATTGGAAGGCTGCTCTGAGGTCTCCACGCAGCCTTCTCTTCTCCAGGCTGAAGAGCCCAAACTTTCTCATCCTATCTCCATACGGGAGGTGCTCCAGTCCCCTGATTATCCTCGTGGCCTCCTCTGGATTTGATCTAACAGTTCCATGTCCTTTTTATGTTGAGGATACCAGAACTGCACACAGTACTCCAAGTGAGGTTTCAAAATCATTTGATAAAGGTGTTTCTTGGGAAGTCATGAAGAAATACTTACTGTGCTTTAAAGTATGTTACTGGGATGGCTGAGAATGGAAGAAAAGAATGAGAAACAAGCCCTGGTAACTGAAGTGTTGCTTGGAGCTGATTCCTTTCTCTATTTCACAGAGAAGACATGCACTTTGGGATACAAGTGCAATTTGTTTGTTTGCTAAGACAAACCACATTACTTTCCACTGTGCTCACTGATCATTGGATCACAATAAGATGAAAATAAGATCCCAGCTGCTTCCTGTCACATTATGACAAACAACATGCTGGTGTTTTTGGCTGAAGTTACTACCAAGGTTTGTTGACCCAAGAGATTAAAATAGTGCATGGCAAAACCCTAAATCACTTCTTATAACTGAAAAATAATATATAGGGGGCTAATGTGTTCTAACTTGAATGGGGAGTGGTTTTCAGTTTTTAACACTTATTTTTGACCAATGAAAGCTGGGTCTGCAGGGATTTCTCTCTATTTTTTTTGGTGCCTTAAAGGCTTTTTTGTTCTTTTATAGCCTCAAGCTGCCTCCCTAGGATCCACAAATAGTGTGTCTCCTCTTGCACTCTTGAGAGACGTTGAAAATTGCCATTCTCCAGCCCTCAGGAGGGCTTTAGCCTGCTGGATGGGGATAGCTCTATTTCATTTACTGTTGTGTTCGTTTTGCTTCAGTCATGAGAAAGCTTCTATTTTCGTTTGAAAATCTATTTTGGCGAGTTGATTTAATCCATGAACCCCCAGGAAGGTTTTTTATAGCTTTTAATATTAAGCTGCCACACTGCTCTTTGTTTATTCAGGTTGGTGGCTAACATATGAGGTTTAAAGTTTTACCATCAATCATCTTTGGTGTCAGTAGAAACAACTGAAAGCTGAGGCTGCGGCACACAGCTCATGTGTGCTTGGTCACACGATGGATTAGAGAAAACAAGGAGAGACAGATATTTGCACAATTACATAAAGTGATGCAGAAAGGGAAGTTTCAATTCCACAGGCTACAATAAGAACTTGTCATAATTGAGCACTGACCATTCTTGAAAGAGGTTAAAGTTGGTGTTTGATGACCAGAAGAGAAATATCCAAACCTGAGCTTTCCAAACCAAGCAGTCAGGCCTGGCCTGATGCTTCTCAATAGCACAATGGGTCTCCTTACTACTTCAAGGAGTCTTCAGGGGGCACAATTCAGTTTTGCAGCTCTTTCTCCTAAAAGAGGAACGTTGTTGGGTTGACTTTGAAGCAGATGGGAACACACAGCTGATGGAACAAGTCCCACTGGCATCTAGATGCATTGTAGCCACTCTCCTTCCTTTTTGAAAGAAACAACTTAAGCACATCCAGAAGAAATATGGTATCTTCAAGATGATCAGATGCATTTTAACCTATGTGCTGAGAACAGCCTTCAAGGCAGAGGATACTCTGCTTCTCTTCTGCTCTTCTATACAGCCACAACCACACCATATCTTATTCAGCTTCCCAATAGCCAGCTCTCTCCTTCTTACTTCTGAGAGGTCTGTGATATTCAGTTTATCATCCAACTAAATGAATGCAATCTTCTCCATCTCTCCCAACTGTAATTACTTTATTTGAACCAAAGGAAAATGCAAAAGTAACTCTGAAGTGTACATTGCCAAAGCAAATGAAGGAATCACAGAGGAACTGTTCGAGTTCCTTTAGAATATATAAATCTCATCTTGAGGGGCATGAAGTTAACATTTTGTTTATCTCAGATAAGAATCAAAAGGTGGTGTGGTTTTTTAGTATCTTAATTTCTGCCTGTTTATGATATGTATGAAGGGTAATCATTCCATGTGTGCCAGGAAATACAAGGATAGTGACCAAAAGCATAATTAAGATCATTTAAAATTATTATCACGTTTCCTCCATGTTTCAGGAGGCATGAGATAAGTAATATCCTGACTCTCTCAAATCCTTTCCTACAAACAATGGTGTTATAAAGCTGTTTAAAAGAGCAATCTCTTTAAAAAGGTTATGCATCTGTTCTGCAATATGCATCTCTGAAAGCAGACATGAAAGATCTGCTGTAATAAATCTGAAGACAGGTTAGGGTACCAAAAAGGTAAAAATAACTCCTTCAGCCTTAGGCAAATCATTTAATCTCAGACTAAAGTCTCAGCCTTCTAAATGAGGATAATAACAACAACATTGCGTAGGTCAACTTCATTCAGGTGGTGTGAAGATTGCTGAAGCAATTTTCTGAGAGCACTTTAGAAAGGGCAAGCAAAGGACAAATTACTGCAGTGCCACCCCAATTAGAAAACCCCAATTAACAAAACCCCAAACCCCAAACAACAACCCAAAGAATGGCAGTGATTAATCACTATTTGCTTGTGTTCTCCTTTGCAGTGATTCCTCCTTTGCTTCTCAGCAGTCTTAAGCTCCAAGTGAGCATAGCTCTAATCCCACAAAACTGCTCTGAGTCTATATGGGCTCCTTCCTCCATCAGCCCAGAAGACACTTGGTTATAGACACTTGCTCTATAACCAAGGAACCAAATGCATTGAAATCTGAATGTCCTTAAATTACATCTCTCTCAGGTTTCTGTTGTTAATTGGAGCTTGAAATCTTCTGAAGCAACTTTTCCTAATGAAGAATCAACTGACGTATCCATTTCCTCAATGAAGAGTAAGATCTGAACACTTGCCTTTCCATGACATAATCATAGGAATATCCACTGCTTTTCAGTTCACATCCTCTCTTATTTCAGGCAGTGGGAATTTCTGTTCTAACTGTGCAATGTAGGTTGAAATATGGTTCTTCCAGACTTAGAGAAACAGAATGCAACTTGATACAAATGTTCTCAAGTTCTTAAGAAAAGTAATGAATGCCATAAATCGCATGAATTTGGATCGAGCAATGGAGCAAGATCAGCTGAGTGAGTTATTTTGTCAAGTGTACACCATGTTGCTCTCCACTGAGGAAATACTGCTGGAGAACCTCCCCTGTTCTGACAGTTTCAATAAAACATAAATTAGTGGCATAGCTGTCCTCTTTGTTTCTCTGTCTTTAGCTAGTAAAGCATTTGAGCATCCAAAACATTTTTGCCTTGTTGTTTTACTAACCCACAGGGACCTCCAGTTACACAGAGCTGCTTGTTGCATACTGAGCTTGCCGCTCTAAGTTGTCTTTTTTTCCCCCAAACCTGCATCCAAAAGGCCTTATTGCTCCAATGGCTTGTATTTTGATATCCTTCTTTTCTCAACCAAGATCTCCCACCTGGAAAACGCTCTGTAGTTAAGCAATCTGAATCTGTATCATTCATAGCTGCAAAGGAAGGGAAGGCAGGCAAAGAGAAAAAACACCAGTGGGCTGCATATGGCAAGAACAGCATTCTTGGGATTACATGAGTTGGAGAGGAATAAAAGCTTTCACTGTCAACACCAGAGAACAACCAGGAATGCTGTGGCTAGAAAATTCACGCTGTTCTCTCAACCTCCCCCTCTCCAGGGCTCTGCTATTGTTCCAGCTGGGATTTGGAGGATCCCTGACTTCTTTTCCTCTCCTTCCAAATGACTCATCGCAGATGCCATCTTTGTCCCCGAGCACTATGTCCTTCAGTTCATCAGTGTTGTCCTTTCATCGGCTGAAGAGGTCATTGCTGCACCATGAGGATCCTCTGCTCCATGGGGTGAAGGGGGCTCGGAGACACAGGTCATACCCCCTGAGCTGGAGGAACAAAACCTAAACCAGCCCCACCACTAACCAGTGCTGCTGAGCCAAAGCTGAAAACACATGGTGTTCATATCTGGCTCTGTTGATTCCTAAAACACTATCAAGATAATTAAGCCTGAAATAAAGCTGTAAGCATCTCTGACACCACCACTGGAATGTATTTCTGTATTTCTGCTTTACATTCCAGCATGTGTTACCTTCTATATAATCCTTTCCATCCTGGGGAGGTTCAGCAAGTCAAGGTTCCAGCATGTGATACACAAAGGTGCTGAGAGCTCGCTAACGGCAGTGAGAGCTGACAAGGCTCAGCAGCACGCAGGATTAGGCTCAGCATTTTCACACTGACTGTGTGAACAAGCAAATCTTTGTAGATAATAATCAGAAGCTGCTTTTACTATCACCATTTCCCCTGTTTCAAGAACAAAACTCTGATCAGCATCTCAACTGGAAAACAAGCTGCCAGGATGAGAAAGTGTCGCAGCTGGTAAGAGTCTGCTCAGCTCTGGACATGGGCGAGGATGAGGTGCAGGAGACAGCCATGGCTGCGCTTCCTGGATGGACTTCCGATGGATGGCATTTGGTGCTGATGAAATTGCAAACGAAGTAACACTTTAGAATTGAAATGATGTTAAAGATCACATAAAGTTGGTCTTTTTACAGTCTTTTTAGCTCCACCCAAGCACCTCGCCACCTAGAAAAAATGAATGGGACAGTTTCCTAATTGAGCCTGCATTGCTGAGAGCCCACACTGGAGATTAGATGTCTCTGCTCTTCTCTGCTGTCATCCAACTGGCTCCTCCCTGCATTCCCATTTCTTCTCCTTTTTTAATTCCCTGCATTAAACACCAGCATCGCTGTTCCTTGCAGTCCTGCTTTAAACACTTCAGAAAGGACAAAATTCCCTTAATAGATAATACGCAAGCAAACCACAGATGCTCTAAAGTGATGTACTGCTCTCTTGAAAGATCGCTTTCTCATTCACTGCTACTTAAGACAAAGAGCCAGAAACTGACATTTTAAAATACTCTCTAATTCCTGCATACCAGCATATGCTTCTCGTCTTTATTGGTTAAAAATTCTTCTTCCTTTTAACTATTTATTCTGTAGTTTCTGGTTTAGTGTCTTTCTCCAGCTGGCCACTTCGTTCCAGTAATTCATTCTGTCCTATGAAGTAGGTATATATTTGTGTGTTTTCCAGTTGTGTCTGATTACCAAAGCTAACATTTGATCACTGACTTCCACACGTACATCAGCACCATCTACCTCTTTTCCCTTTGACAGTTGCACAGTTGGTGAGAGCCTTCACTCCTGCAGTTCCTGCCATATGGAGCTCCTGAGGACTTTCAACTCCATTGATTTCCAGCTCCTTTCAAATCCCACCTGCAAATCTGTTTTTCTGTGCTTGAATCTCAGCTTCTGTCTCCTTCTGCTAATCTGAAACTTCATTCTATACGGTACAATTTACTATATTCAACTGAATTCTGCAGTCCTTTCATAGCAGGCTGTTAAAGAAAATGCTGTGCCACTGTAAAATGTCAAATGCAAAGTCATGATGTAGTCTATCTCAGCCTTAATTAAAAATTGGAGGGTGCTTTTGTATCAAAGTAATTAATTGATATATCAATCGAATTGCATGTATGGTAGGCACTAACCAATGTAAAAGTGGTAGAATAACCAAAAAAAAAGTGGTCTCCAAATAATGTCAGTAGGCATTTTATGGTATTTAAGTCAACATTGCCACACAAGTCTATGGACACCTTTATGCATGAAAGAATCAGAGTCACTCCGATTCTTCCCCACCAGCCTCTACCGGGAAGTTTGAAAAGAGAATAGCACACTAAGAAGTGGATGCTGTGTACGCTGCAGAGCCCAACCAGTGTGCTGCCACTCACATCACATTCTTCACTGCTTCTCCATGGCTCTTCAACATCTTCTTCTCAATAAAAGCATTTTCAACTTGAAATGTGTTCACCACAAGTATTTTGAAAAGAAATCTTCTATTGTGCTGCCTGCAGCCATGGAACCAGCAGATTTTCAGGTGCCAGCTTGTGGGCAGCTATGCCTGGCTGCTTGTCCCCTACATTTTGCACAATATATATGCATGTATGAAATGGTTTCTGGGAGGAAAACAGCTGAAGTATGTGTTACCCTCCTAAGCCAGTGCTGGGAGTGTCGGCAGAGGGCTGCATGGACAGAAGGACCCTCCTTGGCTATGCAGAACTGTGGGAAAACAACACTATTCCAATATATCCTCTCCTGTCTGTGCTGGTCACATACAGGCACTGTTTTAAAGTGACAATATGCTGTTCTCTAAAGTCCCAGTGGAAACTTATTCCAGCTTCTCAGTCCCCCACGGCAGCAGAGACTGCTGAGCCCTGGTGCCAGCACAGCCTGCCCAAGGGGTTAATTGCCAGCTCTGCAGGCAGTGACAGTGCAGAGGCTGCTCTCTGTGAATCACTTCTGTGGTTAAGATCATTCAAATCTAGACTAAGCTTCCCATTTCTGTGGGAGCAGGAATGGGTCTCTGGGGGGAGAATTTTGGAAGCATTTCAGTGACGTGGGCTGAAAACAACCAGAGCAAATGGCAGAATTTCACCACTAACTCCAGCACACGCTGACTGTTTCTTTCTCAGTCTGCAAAACAAAGGCTGCCTAAATCCCCATCACCTGCAGCTGGCCACAAAGCCAACTTCCATTTGTAAATACCTCATCTAGAGCTTATTACCCTGATTTTGGAGAACTCTTAACATGTTTTGAGAAAGACAACCCTTTGAGAAAGCCTGGGAATTGAAGACACTGCCTGGCTTTTGCAGTCAGCTGGGGCACCTGAGCTGAAAGTCCTGGAACAGGAGGGAGGCTGGGTTTGTACCAAACACTTGCTCATGTGGAGGAAATTCAACTGCTTCCACATGCTTTTTCCAAAGGATATATAGCAGGACAAGGTGATGGAAGTGAGGGCAAAGGTTTTCTGTGATTGTATCTGACTGAATTTAAAACTCTGATACCTTTAAAAATGAATCTGAAAAGAAACACAGAATCATAGAATAATAGAATCCCAGACTGGTTTGGGTTGGAAGGGACTTCAAAGCTCACCCAGTTCCAATCCCCTGCTAAAGAAAGGGACGCCTTCCACTAGAGCAGGTTGCTCCAAGCCCCATCCAGCCTGGCCTTGAACACTGCCAGGGATGGGGCAGCCACAGCTTCTCTGGGCACCCTGGAGCAGGGGCTCACCATCCTCACAGTAAATTTTTTCCTTCCATGTAACCTAAATCTACCCTCTTTCAGTTTAAAGCTCTTCCCCCTTGGACCAAACCCCCTAAAGTAAAGGGATAATATTACTCAAGCCTTCCAGCCATCGTTGCATTAAGAACTACTTGGGACCCACGCCCTGGACACAGGCATAGGTGGCTCATCTCTGTCTCACAAACCTTTGCTCAGAGCTCCACAGATCTGCAGGCAGTGGCACTATTCCCATCGAGCAGAAGGTGTGGCAAGTGTTAGAAGTTCTCTGTGCTGCACAGCAACTGAAATTTCAGAACGATGCATCACAGCGCTCGTCTGAGAACAAATATATTTAGTTGGCATGGAAACAGTAAGTTAGGCTGAACGTGGTAAATATCCAGCAGTCATAGAAAATTGAGCAAGTCAGAATAATAAACATTAAGCACACAAACTCGCTGAATGCTTTTGAATCACAGCTCTTTTACAGTTATCACTCCCATTTGCATTTGAACATGAGTGAAAGCCACTTAACGAAGTAAGCTGCTCCATTTTATCCCAAACAGTTCTACAACATCCTTATTCTGATAACTCCTTTCTCCTTTTTTTACAAGGGAGATAACTCGCCTATAATCTGATAACTCCCTTTCTATTTAAGAAAAAGAAGAAATTAAAGGGTTGGAAATCCACATTGATATTCTCCTTCATTTCTGCAGTAATATTCACGGATTGAACATAATTGATTTTCTGTCTTCAGAGAATCCCTCTTCTTTAAGACTCTATTTATGACTCGACTGCTTGGAAGAGTATTCTTATGGTATGAGTATCTATGGTGTTGCTACTTCAGTTGTGTGCGAACACAAGCATCTTCTTCTCCTCTACTAATCCCAACTAGAAATTCTACATCATATTCAATCCACTTTTACAGTTAAAAACATTAGAACAAGTAAGGAAAAGAATAGGGTCTTCTTCTGAAAAACTTCTTGTGTGTAGTTCTCTACAGAGAGATTTCTGGAGCTTTTCAGTGTACAGAGTTGGGGTGACTACCCTTAGGAAAGGAATCTGAAATAAAATGAGGTATTCTAAAGAAATCTAGGTAACAGCAAAAAGATCACTACCACGAATTTTTATAGAGGCCCCAGTTCAGCAGAATTTGTTGCCCATGCCTCAGTTCCCAGATTCATTAGGGCACACGCTTAAGCGCTCAGTGATGTGCGTCATTTTTAATTGCACCTTCACAGGATGTATAGGAACAATGCAGATTTTTTACCTATGACTGACAACTGCACAAAGCCACATGACTCAAGAAAGAGAAATGGCTTTAGTACAATGAAAGCACTTTCTATCAGAAATCTTGTCTTTGATCTAGGCACGCATCAGAGGCAAGCGATACAGTACAAGAGTATAACGATACAGGAACAGAACCTAAATGGGATTAGTCGATGGGAAGGTGGTTCCCAGAGTTACAAAATACTGAGATGCAAGAAACTTCAAGCATTGCTTTGCAAGGAGAAGGTTTGGACACACCCGAATTTCCTAAGAACCTTCCCAGACTGCTTTTACAGTCATGGAGCTATATATATACATACAACCGATATATAAACCCCCATATATTAAGTGTGAGTTACACTGAATTTACTGCTAGTTTGCCACTTTCCATGAATACAATTACGTACGTCTCAAGAAGGTGGACATCTAATTTTTGAAGGAAACATCCAACATTTTGACATAAAGGAAAATGATATAGTTCTGAGACTCCAGCCTAGAAGTGTAGCATTACTGAACACACGGACCGTTGCCCTAGACAACCACATTTAGCAGAGACAGGACAACCTTTATGGAAAAGATAACGTTATTTAAGGTTAGTCAAAGTGGGAGAAGTTCGCAGGCACTTTTGACAAATGTACATTCATTTGGATTGGAACTCATCATTCGGATAACGTTGCCAGACTGATGAAACAACACAGATACAACATGATTGCATCTACTCACACTGTAAAGAGGACCGAAAGAGTAAACAAGAGTAAACACAAGTTCATACAAGAACATGAAGTGCTGGAATGAAAAAGCTCCATACAAACAACAGCGCCACACTCGCCTCTAGACAGCTCAGGGCTTGCCATCAGACTCCTTCTAACATATTTCTCCCCTCTTCTTTGCAGCATAGTTTGTCTCTCTGGATAATTATAATAAAGAATGATTAACTCTGTGCAATCACTAGAGGGTTATTGTAACAAAGAGTTAAGGTTCGTGAATGTGACAGTCACTTTTTGAGATTCAAGAGTTATAAGGACATTGCACTGAAAAAAAGACAAACATGGAGCACTAAGATACCACCCAACAAGCCATAACGAGAAACAGCTTCTTACTTTTAATTAAAAGCACAATAAAATGTTTTTTCATGTCTCATTCATTTGTTTGTTGTTGTTACAGAATCAAAACATGAGATTTTTCCTTTTAATGAAAACCAGAAACCGTTTAACCCTCTTTCCTCCCTATTTATAGACATGGAAAAGCTTAGAGAAGTGGCCTTTGTAATAGCCCCAGCACAGATTTTGATGTTTAATGCAATTCTGATCCAGACAGTATCTGGTAGAAACAGAAAGTAAGTTTTAAGTCACAGCCTTAAATATTTCAGCTCCCTGATGGGCTGACAAGTCGTTAGCTACTGTTAATACTTGATGAACATGTTTACAGGTAGCCTGGCCAAGACATAACAACTGGAAATATGTCAGAGCTGTCATTCTTCCATTTTTCTTCTGGAGAGATAAGCATAACTAATGAATTAACCAGGCCCAGAGAAGACACACAAACAAATTGCAACATATTTGTCTGCAAAATAGACCAAAGCCCCCTAAAGAAAAACATCCTCAATGGCTCCAGCTTCAGAAAGTCCCAACAGATGAATGGCAGAGACAAGACTGCTCACAAACATAGATATGAGTATTACCGTAAGTCTGCTAAATACCCAACCTTGCAGGAAAAGCTCTCAGCTGGACCGTGCAGTGTCATTTAAATAACATTTCTGTTCCAGTTATACTGGGGAATGGACCAGCCGAACCAGTCTTTCAGTAATTTAATGTGGACAGGATAGTCCTGTAGGTTGTTTTGGACCATGTGCTCAGAGAAAACCTTCAAGGCAGAGAGCAGGGACCATCCTGCACGTCCAACCTTCTACCTCTGTATTTCACAACTCATTTTTTGTTCTTCTTCTGGATACTTTCTCAAAATGGGTTAGAAAAAGAAGCAAAACAGCAGTAGCAAAGATGAAAGAAAACAAGAGATCTGAAAAAGGACCCTCCTAGTGTGCAGGCCAGGGCTGCTCCCTGGGAGGGACGACCATGCCCCAAATAGCTGATTTTCCTCCTTCTTTTCCAGGAGACTCTTTGAAGCTAAATGCAATGCTTGTGGGCCAACTTGCCCATTACACCAAATTCATTCAATCCTGCAAGCATTGCAGCAAAGGGTGAACCTGGCCCAACATCTGGATTTGGGAGGCAGAGGAGGAGGAGAGCAGAATCACCAGCTCTCTTGAGAGGAAATACATAAGCATAAACACCAAGGGTGAATGTGGGTTCCCATGTGCAAGCAGGATGACAACAACTGGGGAAAAAATACTTGAAACTAATGATTATTACTCTTCAGCAACCACCCAAAATTACTCTTCTTGCAGGTATAGATTTAGAAATGCTTTATATAGGATATAAGTTATGGATACTGTTTATTCAGCACCAAATCAGTTCTAAAATGCTGCAGAAACTGATTTATATTACAAATCTGGAAATCCATACATGATTCAGATAGCCATCACCTGTATATTTTCCTGAATGCTTCAAATCAATCTGTTTCGAATGCAGAGCACTGATTTGCAGTTTCAGCACTAGTCTGTAAACTACATACACTATTTTGCTTAAAGCACACTAAATCTCTGATTTCACTGAAATCATCCACAATAATTTTAGCACTATTAATCATATGGAACTGTTTACAGACTACATGCTGGGACAATGAGTGCATGAGATCAGGAATAAAGATTATTCTAGCTCAGTTATCATCCAATTATAATTCTCTTCATACAAGCCATTAAACAACAGGTTAGGATACTTTCAGAAACCTCTATTAAAACAATATAGACAGTTCAGAATAAATGCATCATTTAACAGCTAGAATAGTTGAAATACCAACTTGAAACAGAGAGCATAAGTATTTGCCTGCAGGGTTCAGACACTTTAATTCTGTTTTATTATATAAAAAACCAGTGGTTTTGCTTTGAAGCAAGATATTGTTTTCAACCATTGAACTCCTTGCCCAAGGGAAAAGAATGGGGGGACAGCACCAGGTACCTGCTCGTGGGTCTCCAGCTCCCTGCGTTGCAGCTTCTTCTCTGCAGCTCGTGCCAGACTGTGGTAACTTTCCACTTCATCTTGTAAGGCCTGAAACAATACCAAGAGATGCAGAACACACGTGAGAAACATGGGATGGCAGAAAAACTTGTAGGTAATGTCTTTCAATGAGCTGATTTAAGAAAACAGTGCAGAATCAGTGCAGCTCTTCAGCTGCTGCCGCTTCCAGCTGTATGTGATAGCTGCTGAGATATCGCAGATGCAGTTTACCCTTGTTGAGTAAAGCTATTCTGCACAGGAAGAACCATTGAACAGGAGTAGTGAAATCTTAGTAGTTCTGTGTCATTACAGGCCACAAGTATTCACACTAAAAATGTAATAAATACCCTCAAACCTTGAAAGGGAAATGGAGATGTTGTACTAGCAAATGCCTCTGAGTTTTCTTATCATCTTAGTTGTACAATCCAGGCTTCCTAGGAACACTTTTGCAGTGTACCAATAACTTTTCCTTTAAGCCAGAAGAATAATCCTCTCTCTGGAAAACCATGTCTGGAATTCGTAGTGAAAATGTATTCCATATTATTGAAACGGGATGTTTGAGGGATGAGGGGCTCCCCTCTCGCTCATATAAAGTCAAGCATGTGATCTACAAATGAAGTATAAATGGCAATAAATAAAAGGAATATTATGATCATGTCACTTTACCACAACTATCCAGTCTTTATTTAGTTCAGAAATAATCACTTCTAAAACCAAGCTCATAAAATGCACTGACAAATTTCTTTTGTCATTATTGTTCTTCTTATATATTTATTTTTATTACGGCAGGCCCTCAGAGCCTTGATCTTTTTGTTATACCCTTAACAAAAGAACAGTCATGCCCCAAGGAACTGATAGTCTATGTTATTTCTAACAGATAGACACCAAACAAACAATACAAAGTTTCAAAGATTCCTTTTTTCAAGTTTCCTACTCATTGTTAATGTTTGAATACACACTTAACATTTACTTACACATTTACTAAAAGCTTAGTTCTGTTGTCAGCGTGAATAAAGGCATTGTTAACTGCAAGTGCTGACTCGAAGCAAAGTGCACAATGTGGATGTGAGATTGACATCGACACAGAGGCGGCTGTGGCAGCAGAAAGGGAATATTTTGAGTTATCTTTTGTATGCCAGGAAACCAGGGCACTGCTACCCATCAGCTGGAAAGCATGGTGCGGGGCAAGACCTGGGAAGGGACTTGCACTGGAGATATGCTATAAACGACATTGAAGGTGCCTCCAGGGCTGCCTGAGCTGCATAGAGACCTTCTGCAGAGCACCTTTGAAAGGAGCCCAGCGAGCCCATGAACTCAGTGCACTTCACAGAACATGCAATATCGTTTGCATTTGCTTCCTCCAAGTAAAATACCTATACATAAACCAGGATCACTAAAAGTACTAACAGTGCAAAGTTTTAACAGAAAAAATCCCAACCCTTTGCTCTTTTCCACAGCACTGAAATACTGTACTTTCAAATAATTTACAGGATAAAACTGCTATTGAGATAAGATAAGAGGACTACTTATGATAGATCTTGCACATTGTTTTGAAGTGATGCCAGGCATTAACTTTAAAGTCTTATAGCTATAAGACTATTACATGTTCTCATGCCAAAAAATGTAGCCAGACCCAAGCATGAACTTCAAATTTGCTCGGGGACTTTCATGCTATCACTGCTTCTGAGAAACGTTGAAATCCAGGCTTTGAATATGTAACCAGTCTTCAATAGTCAACAACTCTTGAAGTACTAGGAATTTGCATTAATATAATGAAATATATGTGAGAATTGTAGGCTTTTTGTTCTCTTTCTGTACATCTAATTTTGTAAGAGAAAACTCAAGCATGCTCTGATTTAAAACCTAAAATGATCAGGTCATGCAATGTAGGAATGTAATACAGATCAGGGATGTTCCACGTATCACAGAGATCACCCAAGACCCAATTAGACACAAGTCCTGCCATGACTCCAGACATAATGAGTACTGGACGACTCACAGGAACATTCAGAGAGCACGTTTTGGATGAACTGCAACGTGTGACCCGTCTTCTCCTGCTGTTTCCACATGATCAGTCCAAATACCTTGGCATAGTGAAAAATAAGAAGGGAGGAAACCTCACTACACATCAGTCGCCCTACTCAGACTCCCTCCTTGTGCTCAAAAGCAAGCTTCACTATTTCACAGGACTTTGAAGATGGTCAAGAGGTAGCACATATATGTAGGAATGCATATGTGTATATGTATGTACAAACTTTGCTCAGGGAACAGATTTATATCACGCTCCACCACACAAACCTGCAAGTACTGAATACAAAACAGGATCTCAAATTGTTCTTGGTAAAGAAAGCAACCACATGGTGGCAAAGAAGAGAACTGGTGCACTGCCATCCCCTTCCTTAAGTTCCTTATTTACAACAGAAAAACATACACAGAGCTTAAAATGAGAGGTTCCTTGTGAAAGTCAGGTAGCAGAGTTTTTGTTAGGTCCACCTACTCCAGATAGTGTTTGCCAGCACATCAAGTCTTATAATTATCCGTTCACCAACTGTCCAAACCAGAACACACTGAATGAGTTTACAGACTTTTCCAATCACATCCTAACTGTTGTTGGTACTTTTTGTGTTGGGATGGCAGAAATAAAGACTGACTCCTGTAGTTTTGCGTATAAAGGATGTTCCACGAGTAA
Organism: Psilopsiagon aymara; assembly: GCA_024733675.1. Classification (NCBI taxonomy): domain Eukaryota; kingdom Metazoa; phylum Chordata; class Aves; order Psittaciformes; family Psittacidae; genus Psilopsiagon; species Psilopsiagon aymara. The sequence continues at coordinate 65,159 of JANRGW010030687.1, read as the reverse complement.
TTAATATTAGTTTGGGTATTTCAGCTTTTCCATGAGTACAAGGACAAAAGAGTAAAATATCAGGATTTGATCAAATCCATGCCAAAAAGAAAAAGTAACATCAAAATCTCAGGGTTGCTGTAGATTCCTGCATGTGATTTAGCTCTGAAAATAGTAATTAGAAGTAAGCAAGTTTGTTGCCCATGATTTTCATTTCCTAGGAGGAATCATGAGGAATGTCATGAATAAAGAGCTCCTTTGAAGATCACACTGAAATTTCTCTCTGTTGTCAAAAAGATTCATATGCAGTGGCCAGAGCCTGAACATTGATAGCTGCTTCTGAAGCTACCCAGTACCCTCAAATCTTTTTTTGTATCTAACAGAGAAGCTTTTGTCACATAGAATACTCTAAAACCAGGAGATAACTTATCCTAGGTACACACAGAACATGTCTTTTGTAAAATTAATGGGTTTGGGTTTGTTTAGAAATGCAGTTTTTATTTTACAGCTTCAAAGTGTCAGATTTTGCCCAAAGAAAACAGAATTTATGTTTGAGACCTGTAGAGATGAAGAAAAAGACCTTAAAACCACAAAAAACCAGACAGGACAGTTTTTAAGTGTTGGAAGTCTTTTTCCCCTGAAAGGAAAACAAAGCCTAACTGCTTTAGTTAAATTTTTCCAGGTACAGATTTAATCCCCGTCCCTTGGCTTTGCTCAGCTGACTTGCATCACTGTTACAGAGACAGTATTTTTCAGTTCAACTGGCTTTCAAATGCCATGTAAACATGTTTGCTGTTGAATGTCTACACCATACCTGACCTTGGAAGTGCTTTGTGTTGGCCTGAGAACAAAGAAATTAAATGTTTTGCTTTCCAGCCCAGATATCCTACACTTTGAAAAGCACTTAAAAATGTAAATGAGATAATAAGCTCGACTGCAACAATGTGGTTGAATTACAGCCATATAAAAGGAACATTCAGTTCATTTATTTATAAAAATGGAAAGGATCCTAAAATAAATTCATATTGCAAATGATCTGGTCACATACAACATTCAGAGGCACGAGAAGGACGGAAGAGAAAAGTAATGGCTTTGAGAATATGCCACTGAAATACTATGGTCAGATTTTGGGATCTCAAGTGGAGCTGGTGGACGAGCCCATCATTGTCTCTATGATACAGGAAACGTTTGGGTATCAGCTGATATGAAAGAAGAAAGGAACACCTGAACCACATTTCTAGGTAGGTACTTCTTTTTTTCCTATTATTCTATTGTGGCTTCATTATCACCAACAAAACGTTGAATGAAGTTTATTTCAATCCCCACTCTGCTCACGGTAACGCGGAGAACTTTTGGAGACAAGAGAGCAGCACCCGGGGAGTTAGCGCAGTGTTTGGCCTGAGCAGCTCACAGAGATGCTGGGATGATGCACGAGAGCAGAGGAATTCAGCCTGATTTGTGGGTGCCAGACTGAGGCTGCAGAAGAGGGGCCTTTAAAACCAAAACAACTTGTAAAGCATATCGTTTTGACCGGGAACCACATGGAGACACAAAGGAACGCTGCCAGCGTCACACAATCCCTTTTCAAGGCAGGAATAAATTTTTGGCATTAGTTTCAGGGCTTTAATCTAAATCAACCAAAAGATGGTAGGGAAAAGAGTATTAGGAATCACATAAGCGAGTATGATACGGGAACGTATGAAGGACTTAGTCTTTAATACGTGAAAACTGATTCGATTATCCTTTGACCACAGGATATTGTAAAAAAGAAGCATTAGATTTCCAGAAAGAAAATTAATTTCTGGGAGAATTGCATAAACAAGTAATTATTATTTTGAATGGATTATTACTATGGAAATACTGTATTTACAAAGGTGGGATGTTTTGATTTTTCAACCTGAAATAACTTCTGACATTTGGTGTGTTCCTGAGAGCAGACAGGGCTTGATTCCTGCTCCCACCACACCAACGGTGAGTTTGGGATCACATCGATTTGTCTCTCTAATACCAAGCATTGAATACACAAAATAACAATTAGAAAGAAAGGAAAGTCACCTAAAAATGTTAAACACCAATGTATTTTGAAACAAAAAGTGTCAGCACTGAAGTCACTGCTCATCCTGATCAAATTATGCCAGATAAAGGCAGGGTCTTTTTGTGATACACATATATAATTGTTATTAGCTGTACCAGAATACAGCTGGAATTCTGTATCAAGAAAAGACCTCAGTATTTATGACCAGTGCAGAGTAATACTGTAACTAAAGGTAGTAATAGTTGGCACTTTTCATCTTCAAAGAATTTTTCAAACATTACCAAATTAAGATAATTAGTTAATGAAAGATGCAGTAATAAAAGCCATCATAATTACCTACTGCAGTTTTAATTATCTCCTTACTAATGCCCACAGAAGGCGGCTTCCACTTCACATCCTCAAAACATGTGCCAACAATAATTCTGAATACAGGCCCCTCTTTAAATGTCTTCTAAATTCAAATTACATCCATTGATGTGTTTTCTCTCCCCAGTCATGAGAAGAAAACCCAGCTCTGGAACTTTAAAGGAAATCCATGCAGACGTTAACAAAAATTAAAGCTAATTTTTTTTCCAGGAATATATGTGGAGATGCTCTAAAATTTTGCCATTAAAATGCTCAGACCTGAGCCCATGGAGCTGGAAGTATGGGCTATCTGGGCAAAACCTCCTTATTATTATTACTATAAATAAATTGGGAAAACATATCTATGAAGATCACTGATGTAATGCCATGAATCAGAGCAAAGCAAGTGCCTTTGGAAAGTGAAATACTGACGTTTGAGCCAAACTGTTGGTGCATCCTCGATGCTTTTTGGGTTTTCATAGAGCTTTAATCCACTATCACTGCTCCAACCCTCAGACACTACTTGTTCTCTATGCACATTCCAGCTCACGACTGTTTGAAAATCTTTGTAGTCAAGTTGTCTCTTGTTTTTGGTGTAAAGCAAAGGAAATCTTATGGTTTTAACCTAATACATATGTTTGCTGCTCACATATGGCAAAATTCCTTTCTGGTGGGAACTTTTTCGCTGTTGTTGCAACACACTATATATCCAAGAAGTCTCCTTTGATGTTGAACTATTGCTCCACTACTCATTATGCTACTGATTCAATATGAAAGGCAAAATTTCTGTGGTTTTTGTTAAAACAATAGCTTTGTTTTTGCAAACAAAGTTTTCCACAACCTATAGACAGGGGCCAACATTACTGCAGCCAAGAAGAAAATCAATTCTTTTATATTGAAAATAGTTATGGTGTTTAATAACACAAATTATTCTTCCATCCTATAGGTAACATTACAATTACTGTTATGACTGTACAGAGAATTTATGCTTTATTGCTCCTTAGGAACAGAAATTAAACCACCTTAAGCTATCTTTTATGTCTCTAACACTTTCCTTCCACCGACCTCCTTCCCTTTTACAATCAGTTCAACTTCATTACCTGGGTGAAGTTGCTAACAACTACATATGGATGGGGAGAAGTCCTGCAAAGATCCATCTGCACAGTGTCCTAGCATGCAATGACAAAACAGCAAATCTGTGAATCTTCATGCCTAGTACATAATTTTAACCACTAACCACTATTTCATGAAGAGTGAACATAAATTACAACACAGAGTGAAAATGCAAATGGTAATACCTTTTTAAATGCACCCCTAAAAGAGCTGGTTGCCCATTTTCTCCTACCATTACAAAGAAAAAAGGTTTCTTTGGTTAGGAACTAGATAAAAGGGCTAATTTCCAAAGGCACAGAATTCATCACCTCCCACGTAGAATAATGTGAACTCCCATATACCGGGCACATTTGGAAGTCTGGGCCACTTTGCTGACATCTCAGAATGGGAGTGGAGATCACACAAAACCACCACCACGCAATTCAAGCAGCTCCTTTCTGCGCCATCCCATATTGCTTCTGAGATTTGCCAATAGGAGATGCCATTGTTGATGTACAAGAAATTCTTCCCTTGAGGGACTTAGGGAAGAAAGAAAGGGATTTGGGAAGGAAGGGAATAACTTGAGGCTAAGAACAAACTCAAGCTCCTGGGAAGGAAGGGAATAATTTGAGTCTAAGAACAAAATCAAGCATCTTTAGTAGTAGTGAAAAAATGTAAAGTAGGTCACTTGCTATAAAAGAAACATATATGCAAACATTTTCCCAGTGTGGTGGGCTCTAATGCTACACTAGTTTCATTTTTCACAGTTCATAGGCAAGGGACTGACAGTATATTATATACTCTGGCTCTGGAGTGGATCATCAGCAATAATTCCTAAGCAGTCTCCTAACACTTTCGGACTTCATCTGGGTGGGTGTCTTTTGCAGATTCCCTGAGCACTGTCAGGGTTGTCAACATGCATATTTTTTCCTGCTTTGTTCCTATAAAATACTGGTGTGTTTTCAGCACTTTCTGTAATGCCATTTTTCTCCACAGTCTTTAGGTCTATATCCCTAAAACCTTGATAGCACCGGCAGAGCTATTCATAGGCTTAAAATCAGGCAAGCGCCTAGGTATTTTGCTGAGTCAGGGCTTCACTGCATGACACTGTAAACTCCATTCTTTTGAAACATAAAGGATGTCATGAGGCAGAGCAAGTCCTGAAAAGATAAAAATTCAAAGAAAACAGCAGTAGGAATTGTAAAGTTAGGCTCTTTCTTCAAGGGGAGCCAAGGAAGGAATTGGTTTTGCTTTGTTTTTAGTGGCTCAGGTGATAGGAGAGGGGGAGGGAGGCAAGGTTCAAAGAGCAGTAATAAACTTGCTTTCATCTGCTTTTCTCAGTGAACCACAAAACCCAACAAGCAGTTGCCATGTGCAAGCATTGCTTTGTCTATGAGCAGGACGCTTTAGCGTTGTTGTTATGAAGTCATTCGGAAAGCTTGTCGGCTTGGAAGGTTTACTGTGTTATTTACATGGAGTATCTTGTTTGTATGCTTTAAAACTGGCTTTTCCTTTCTTCCTGCATGAGTTCCATGGTCAAGAGCAAGGGCAGAGGTTGCCCAAAGGAGAAAACTGCTGAACTTTTTCCCCCTTTCACTCTCAGAGGTGTAGACAGAAACACCAATGGCTCACATACACCAGATAAACCGAGTCTTTTAAACCTAAAGATATCCTGACATCTTAAGCATACACTTATGACGGAAAAGTTCAAAACTCCATTTTAAACCACTTATGAGAGGATTTACCAAGATTCTGCCTAATGTTCAGCTGACGCATTGTCAAAAACATTTATCAGGAGCCTTTTGAAGTTTCTTAGCTCCCCCCTAGTTATTAAAACTTGAACTGCAGAGTTCGTTATCAGCCTCAGAGCACACACAAAATACATTAGGTATTTTTAAAGTCAACCCTTCAGTCTGATTTTGAGGCTCTTGCACAAAGTAAACCATTCCCAATCAGGTTAATGTCTGACAGATAATGCAGAACAGGCGTAGCTGCTGCACCTGATTGATCCATGAGACTATTTTCATTTCCTAATTTGCTTTTTATTAAACACTTTGCAATCAAAGGGAACAGCAAGGAGTCTGCCACTCTCAAAGCAGGTTTCCTGTGAAGACCTGATGTTGGCTTCAACATTTTCAGACAACTTCTTGAATTTTTGATGCTATGTTGTAAGAATATCTAAACCATCACGTCAATGGATGTGCTGCGCTAGTGAAAAATTGCTATTGTGAATACAAATTAACTTGTAAAACATCTGGTTTTGCTGCTTGCTCTATTCTATACCAACAGCTCTGCAAAAACAAACATCAAGGGCTCAAGCAGAATTTCCTGCAATGACTTAGAGAACGCCTGACTCATGATAAAGCATATTTATCAATCACTCGCTGAACAAGGCAGGCTTCTCACTGCCCGGGGCTCCATTCCCAACTAAGTTTATCACCAAACTGCCACTTTAAGTGGGTGTTCGGAAACTTTACACCTGGAGACAGAGCAGAGGTTCCAGTAGACCCCTGGTGTTCTACAAATGCCTCCTTAAAATGCATTCCTTGTCACAGATGCATGAAGACCTGGAAAACTAAACATTTCTAACGGGCTTTAGAAGGTATCTTATTTTGCTATGCTCTTTTAAAAGCAAATATGAAAGGCTCAGATAGTTCTAATCAATAGGCTAATCTGATTCCCAGTAAGAACAAAGGAAAAGCTATTTATTCTGTGCAATGAACTAGCAGACTGCTCAGTATTACTGGAGTTCTCCTGTTACATAAAAGAACACACATTCTCTTACATATATGCAACACAAAAAGAATACTAGTAATGTCTTTATACCTTTCAAAGTATTAACTCACAAGGGAAACCACTGCTTTTTGAACTGCACAAGAGCGAGCTTGACTCTACAGTGCCTGCACGCTCAATACATGTGAGATGTGACAGAAGCAAAGAAATATCTTCTAACGTCATGTCTGCAAGCCAAAAGTGGGATGATTCGCGACAGGGGAGGATGCTCACTTGGAAACTTGGAAATGCTTTCATTCAAAGTCTTTAATGACCTCCAATCTAATTACCTTTGCAAGAGACATGACAATGCCATTGCTCCTACCTAAAAGTATGTGTGAAAACTGAGCATTTTTGAAGCTTGATTCTTTTTTTGTTTTAATCATGTTGAGATGAAACTCATTTACTTAAAAAGACAAAATGAAACAGACCGTCCTCTGCAGCTGGTCAAACAGATTACGAAACCCTAATCTCACTAGCCTGAGGAAAACCAAAACTGTTTTTCAAGTATCTATTTTATAGAGCATTGGCTTTATACTTTTGAAAAGACACATTAACATAACTGATGAGCACACTCCAGAATGTTTCTGATCTAGTTAATCGTATCATGTTATGACCGACACCATGTCCCAGAAGACAGACAGATGGACTCCAGTTTGACCCAGCACAGCCACTTCTATTCTCCTTGAGCCAAACCAAGCCAAAATAAGCTTTGCAGCTTATCTTCTACAGGACATTCAGGCTTCTGAATGACTAGTGTCAAATCTTGATATCCACAGTACATCTCTGTTACCATCCCAAATGCTCTGAACAAAAAAAGTAATGCAATTGGTGTCCTCTGGTTTCAGAAATGCTTGGTGAGAATGTTTCTGCACAGGTAGAAAATGCTACAAGAGTTTGACTGGCTGAGGAACTCTTGATCAGTGCTCAGCAAAAGACTGCCAAACCTGCTTGGCACATCTAAAAGGAAGACAGGCTCTTTTCATTTTCTCTTATGTTTTTTTATATGTAAGTAGTTCCAAATATTCTTACATGAATGACATTTTTAAAATGCAAGAGCATTAAAAATAACAGAAAACAGATCGAGTTTTGAAGCGCCACCGGTTTCTCATTTGTGCAGCTACATCTGAACGTCTCTCATTAGACCTGTGCAGCACAGAGCAGAGCTTTCCAGCTACTTATGCACATTTCAAAACTTTTCCTTATCACAAAACAAGACATAAACTGCAGGAAAAACAATACATGGTGCAGGTGAAAGAACTAAGAATTACGGTATTGTGAAAGTTGCATAAATCTCAATCCAGTTTCAGGATCTGATAAAGTAGCACAAATAAACTTGTCCTCTGCAGAGGCAGGTTTCGCAAACAGCAAGTTAGAGAGGAGAAGGGACAGAAGCCTTCTCACATGCACCACAGAGGCTGGATTATTAAAGGCAGGCGCTAGCAAATGAGTCCACAGCAATGCCAAACTCGACTTGCAAATGTTCATTTCCATATGATTCAGGACAGAGGGGAGACCTAGTAAAGGACAGCTGAAAGGAAAAAGCAGCATTTAACACTTAAGGCATGCATAAATGTTAACAGGGACAGCAAAGACCTCTCTGTATCCTTTGCCCATCAATTGTGCTGGTTCTGAGTGGGATAGAGTTAACTTTCTTCACAGTAGCTGGTGTGGGGCTGTGTTTTGGATTTGTGCTGGAAACAGTGTTGATAACACAGGGATGTATTAGTTACTGCGGAGCAGCTTACACAGAGTCAAGGCCTTTCTGCTCCTCACCCCACCAGTGAGGAGGCTGGGGGTGCACAACAAGCTGGAAGGAGACACAGGCAGGATAGCTGATCCCAGGGATATTCCACACTATATGATGTAATGCTTGGCATACAAAGCTCGGAGAAGAGGAAGGAAGGGTGTTCAGAGTGATGGTGTTTGTCTTCCCAAGTCACTGTCACATGTGATGGAGCCCTGCTTGCCTGGGGATGGCTGAACACCTGCCTGCCAATGGGCAGTGCTGGGTGGATTCCCTGTTTTGCTTTGCTCATGTGCAAGGCTTTTGCTTTCTTTATTAAACTGTCCTTATCTCAACCCACAAGTTTTCTCACGTGTACCCCCCTGATTCTCTCCTCCATTGCACTGGGAGGAGGGCTGAGTGAGTGGCTGAGTGGGGCTCAGCTGCCGACTGGGGTTACACCGAGACACCATCACTTCACATTTTCCTGTGACCTCACTTTTCAGATTGGCACAAACGTAAGTAGAAGTGATGCATTATTCTGGTAGGAGGAAGAAAACAAGACATCAGGTACTAGCTGCTCCTTGGAGCTTAGAGCACGGCTGTGGTCAAAGGTGTTTCCAGATATGCAGACAAACAAAATCCACTGATATGATTCAAACTGCTACACAGCCTTCAGTAATTGCTGTTTTACCTTGCCAAATAACAACTGCAAAACTGTAAAGAATATGAATGATATTAACATTAGGAACTAAAATATATGGAATTTCAATATAGCCATATTGAGAAAAGCATCGCTTGTCTTCTGAAACCAGAGAGAGCCAACATACATCAGATTCAAGCTGCCTGCGGAGTTCTGGCTTGGTCCCATTGTGCAGGTGCTCCTGCAGGTATCTAACCTTTGGCAGCCTCAATATTTATTTATGCAGTTTCATTCTGCCACTCCCCAGCTCCTCGGGAAGCAAACAAACTCACTTTTCATGTTTAGTTTTCTCTGGTTTGTACTTTCACCCTCTCTTACATAATAAACTTGGAAGAGCAGCAGCGTGGAGAGCGCTCCAGGCTCCTGGCGCGGGTGCGACGGGTCGGGCACTCGCCAGCGGGCACCATCCTTCCCTGGATAAGCGTATCCTCTTCCCAGAGCTCCTCCGGGTTAGATCCTGCTGGTAAGGGTGGATGATGGGTGAGAAGGGAGTCACTCTGGCAACAGGAATAAAGAGGCCAAGCTGTACCATGGTGCCACACACGGGTAGCCCTGGCAGCCCCAGGGCAGTAGAAGATACAAAGGAAGGTGTTAGAGCACTTCAGGATTTAACCACTTTTCAGCAGTTCTCACAGAGTTAGTGCAGCCTTCTACTGGAATTAAAAAGTTGCACTCCTGAGACAGTGACTCTCAGGAGCTGGGATGAATTCTGGACTAGCACTGCTGCCCATTTGGCAAGAGCACAACAGCTGTGCTTTCCTAAACCACAGCGTATCTGGATGCACTGTGCATCCACCTATGGTGCAGACATGTCCTAAGTAATGATTTCCCAGGAAAACGGTCGGTTTTGTTTTCCCCTGATCTCTTCCTGGAAGCACTTGCATTCAATCATTTTTGTTTCACAAAGGATCTGATTTGTTTTCAAGACAGGACCAAGTGATGCTGTCCCTCCTCCCCACACAGCAAGCATTAATCCTTTGTGATGGTCTAAACTGTAAGAGAGCAAACCTCAAAGCAAAACTGAGCTGGGACTTCACCACAGGTCTCAAAAAGGGAAGTGAATGGTGCATCGCATGTTTTGTCTTCTAAGGCCAACATGGACAGGTGTGAAACCCACGATCTCATGTCATGCTGTGCCAGGAAAATGGCATATTCAGGGCATAGGTTTCCAGCACAAAAATACTCATGGGGTGATCTGATGTGACTCTATTCACCTGCCAACAGGCCTGGCAGAAAAATAAACAAGTTCTGGAGATGAGCTGCTGCTGGAGGCAAAGCAGGAACCACAGAAAGAGCTGCCTTGACCTGTGAGGAACTGGCCTTTTTGCTTTGAACTTCAGCAGATCTTAATGAATTCTTCATAATTGGCAATCTGAGGCTTTCACTGAGGATATACTGCTCTTTAGGTGCCAAATACAGGAGAAATATTCAACATTAAAAGTGCAAATGTTGGGTCTCCTGGTTGGCTGGCCAAGCTGGTGAAGGCAGTTCCAACAGGCATCTTCACCACACTGCAGATAACTGTTCTATCAGAGTTTCATAATCATTAACATATTGACTTAACTGAAGTTATTGACTCCAGGGCTGTGAAAGCTTGAACTAAAAATAAGCAGAGACAGTTTTAGTAACAGAAGTTAAAAAGTGGTTGTGTCAGAGGAGTATGGTTTTTGTTGGGCTTGACTAATCTCTGCTTTACTGCTCTTCCAGTCCTCTGTTATCTGGCAGTTCTGAAGGGGATGCTGCCAAGAAGCTCATTTAGAGTCCTGAATTTTATCCTGTAGGCAACACTTACTCCAGTTTCCTAAGAATAAATTGCATAGACAGACCCCTGAAGAAGAAAACAGGAGAACTCTTTTTGCTCCATAAAATAATCTCCTCACTGGAGGATCTCTGGCTTTCTGAAGAGGCCAAAGATACAAAACTCTTGATGTCTGTACAGAAGAGCTTAAGAAAAAGCTTCAGCTTTGAGGCCCCCAGTCTTCCCCATGAGCTTCAGCTTCAAGTCCTCAGTCTTCTTCACTCATGTTCTCAGGGGTGAACAAATAGAATATTTGTTGTATCAAAACCTGTTCATCAGTGATAAGAATCAACACAGTATAGATGCTTCATGAATAAGCAACAACAAACATTCTTAGGGAAGGCATCCCAAACTCTAATGCAAGATGGAGTGTGCATATTGTGCACACGCAAAAGGCTCAAAAGAATGTGTATTTTCAATAAAACTCACCTATCTTTTCACCTTCTTATGTACACATGTACTGCATGAACACATAGAGGTGGTTTCCCTGAACTGCACAGCACCAAGGTGTACTGGGCCTAATGGAAAATGTTTACAATACAGATTTAATGGGAAAAGGAGCAAAGCATGAGATACAAGAATAGTATTTTTTCTGTTTCTGGTCTCTGGTGCTATTTTGGCTGCCAACAGGACACTAAATTTCCAATGAAGGGCAAATCAAACCAACTTCCCTTAGGATGGAAGCATCCAAAAACTGACTGAGGTTATGATATTAGTGCCTACGCATCCTCCAAGCAGATGAACTGCTTCATCTGGAATCCACGTCAAACCACAAGAACTGGCTGATAATAACATTCAGTTAAAATGATCTTGTTCTTCTAGAAAAAATTTGGCTAAGAGCTACACCTCACATTTACTAGCTGGGCACAATGGGGTGATTGATGCTAGAAGGAAACAGGATAGGGTTGTACGAAGGATTTGAAGGGTCAGGTTTGGTGACAGTACTTGTAGGTTTAACTGCTTACACAAAGTTGTGTGATGAAAAAGCCACTTCTGCTGAGCATGCAACTGTGAGAAAGTCAGAGCTAGAACTCACAAATATACGAGCTGTGCTAATTAGACAGAGGTTTTGAAACCCCCAAACTTTACACTCGATGCATATTTGTAGCTTTTGATGTTGTACTTGGTGCTGCTTCACACCACTCGGGCTTACTGAGAAAAGCAGAAGCTGCTCCCCTGCTAGGCTGTCTGGGGGAGTTTGCCATCTGATCTACTGAATACACAGATAAAAGTCACCGCATACTTTTTTCCTTTTCAAGTACAGTACTGGAACTTGGAAAGTTCCTTTCTTCTCAACTCCACTGATGCAAGAAAGTGGCAGAAATATGGCAACTTTGGCTGCTTTGCTTTAGTAGCTCTTTGTAACTAATCTTTTAATGCTAATGAAACAATTGGCATTTTCATTTTGTATGGAAAAAAACCCCACTCTAATTAGAGAAAATAAGGCAATGCCTTCTAAAAACTAAGGGTGCTACGGACCACTTGATCCTACTGCTACCCTCCCTTTAGATATTGGTAGTTACCCTTTACAGCGACTGGATTCACCAGGTTTCTCTTGTTACACTGAAGAAAAGCCCAACTATCATGAAAATGGGAAGTTTAACAAAGATATTTCTATTTCACTGCGACCTGCCATTCAGAAAGCGTTAGCCAGTCGTTTTGTAAAAAACACCCTGATATTTGATCTGCTTGAGTTTCAGTTACACAGAACGCAGGAGAGACAGCCGAAAATTCTAAATGGAATCTGAAGATTTCTAAAGTCAACACTCAGTTTGGCAAAAGCATTTTAATGCATAAAGCTGAAATCCTCAGTGACTCTCTCCTGCTGATAGCCCTGGCGCGGCAAACACCATGAAGAGTACAAAATCAAAAGCAAACCTGCATTAGAACATATAGTTTTGCAAATAAAAGTTTTACAGAAATACTGGAAATTGTGTGGGCATGAGCAATCTGATGCTATTTGGGATGAGCCATGGGATAAGACAGGTATCTAAAGGAAATACATATTGATAAGTAGACCAGGTCCACATCCCTAAATCTCTATCTGCCAAACCCAGCACTTGCGTTACTGTGCCAGGCTTTAAAAATCCTTACTACAGAGTAATAAATGTTTGTGGACTACAGAAGGTTTGCTTTGAAGATGCCATTTTCTCCAGCAATCTTTTGTTGGTCGAATATATAGTTCACACATATTGTGTTTCCACCTCCACGGCTGGAGAAGCCCTGCAGACAAGACTGCTCCAGGAGCAGGGAAGGAGGCTGTGTTCCAGGAACTCACTGGAACTGGAACAAAGAACAGCCCTTGGAAAGTCTACACAGTCCTATGCACAGACTGTTTTACAGATGCCCTGTGTTTGGAGGACATTAGAAACTTGGTTTTATCTTCATCTTTTTTTCTCCCCTCTCCAGTAAAGACCCAGACTTTGGAGCACAGGCTCTTCCTCTCAGGCAGTCTGCCTCGTAGCTCCTGGGTATCTCCCCAGGTCTGCCCTTCTAAGCACCACTTTCTCCTCCACATAAAAGTCCCTGTGCTCTTTGGAGAGTAAAATGCCTTTGAAATGCAACAGTAAACTGTAACCATCACAGCAGCCTTAGAAAAGCCAGTTTTCATTTTCTTCTATCATCGTTATAAACACTGTCTGCCCTTCTTTATTAGCTGTGTAGGCTTACGTCTGCATTACTTAAAGTTATTAGTAAGAGTTTACTCTGTACTTTTCTCATCACTTTGGACCCCACTCAGTGTTATTACTCCTGTCTTGTCAGTTAAAAGCAGTGAATTTTATGGCTTGTTTTGAATCGTTTTTCACCATTTTTCCAGCGCAAAATCAGTGTAGTCCGCTCATTAAAATAAACTACTAGCTTAGGTATATGAGGCTTGAGATTTTGTTACGCAGCAAAGTGCCTTGTGGAGGAAAGGCAAAACACTGAGGACAACAATGACAGTGTGGGAAAAAGTGAAAACACAAACTCTAAAACCTGCCAGATAAATCTGGCCTGCAGTTCAGAGGACCAGGCAAGCACTAGTTCTAGTCTTTTGTAAAACTTGTATGATTTTGCTGCTGGCCATGGTAAGTTCTTCAATGTGTTGAGACATGAAGAGTCAAGAAAAATGCCAGAGTGCAAAGCTTGCTGCAGGAAAAAGAAAGATGACTCAATTCTTTGTCTCACAAAGCATGTCAAAGATATTACAAAGTACTTACAGATGCTCAGCCACTTGGATTGCCTGATTGGCCAAACATCTGAAACCCTGTAATTCTGAAGAGAAGGTACTATGCTGCAGACAATGAAATAATTTCTGTGGCAACAGAAAAAGAGAGATACGATTTTGAAAGGGAAAGAGGGCTTTTTAAACCCAAATTTTCAGTTGTGATCAACATCTATCTAACCTGAACAGGGAAATCAGCCTATTTCCATGATCATTTACAATGAATGTGCCAATAGAGCTTTTTAAAGATAACCACATAATGGAATCAAGACAGAGCATGAGCACAGCTGAAAAGCTTGGGGCTAAACCCTCCTTTCTCTAACAGACAGAATTTGGGTGAAATTAGTATTCATATAAACAAAGACCATGAAAAACAGGTGCCTCAGAGTTTGGACCCCATGTAAAAGAGAAAGCAAAACCAGAAAAGACCTGCAGATTTCATTTACCTATTCTTCTGGAAGCCATGACTTCCTTTGCTGATCAAACAGAATATAGCAAATTAGGAGCAAGATAATGTTATTTGCCTGGTAAATTTTAATGCCTTCTTTACAATGCTAAGGTACAAATGTTGGTGCCTTGTAATTCCCCACTAATAAAAGACACTGCAGAGTTATTAGTATTATTATAGACTAAAGTCAGTGACGAAGAGATCCATGAAAAATGACTCCATGTATTTTACATCAAGATGGTCCCTTAAAACTCTTTACTTCACCATGCCAACTGGTTTATCATGGTAATGTTTAGAGACAAAGGCAATTATATGGATTTGAGATCCCTCTGGAGAACTGTGTGACACACACAGCTCTGAAGATCTGCAATGACTGACAGAACCCTGCATGTCTGTCACCATTGAGCCATCACAAACAGTAATACATGTTCTGACCAGATGCCCTGTAAGACTTAAGTGTCGGCTCCAACGGTGAAACGCTGACCTCCTTTTTACAGGCACTGTTAGCTAAAGAAAACAACACCCCAACTTCAGCCAAGTTAAAATAAAAAATACAATAAAATATTAAAAAAGCTCATAAATAATGTGGGTCTTATTGACAAAAATCTATTGTGCAGCTACTTGACAGTAGTCTAGATTATAACAGCTAACCCTACTGAATCAATGTATGCTGGAGAAGAGAGCAAGTCTCACTTAACAAAATGTCCTTGCCATAACATATGGCTCACTTTACCCTACAGTTTAATTTTAACTTTACCTTACAGTTCAATTTTAACTTAGACTTTCAGGTTTTTTTTTCACTAACGAATGTCCTCCGTCCTCTCAGCGACAAATGATCATCACCTTCCAAGTAACCATTACAGACTTTGTGCTTTAAATTCAGAGAAAATACTCAGCAGGTAAATTGTTCCCCCTTTACTTGCCACGGCTTCAAAACTTGTCAGTAGCCTTCCCAACCAGGTAAAGAACTGAACCTGCTCAGCTTCATCAAAGGGTCTGATGAGACCACAAATGCACTTGTCAGGCATGGCTTTAACACTGGGCAATCTCACCTCTGGAATCACTCCAACCATTTGGCACTACACAGTTTTGTTACTGATTGGCTCCAAAAACCAACAAATTAAAATTATTAAGTTCTTACTAAACTCAACATTGGCTATGGCAGAGTATGATGGTGGTGTTCCAAAAGGTACTTTGAGGACAACAGACTAAATGCTTCTGCAGGACTCTAGTCACTTAGTCAATGTTCTCATAGCCTTGACATGCTTGTTCTTTTAACTCAAAATATTATTTGTAATTACAAATGGAATTTGCTAATAAACATGGCTGATAATGAAATGTAACTACACATAAACTTAGCTTTTTCACAGTATTTTAGAGACGTTTGTAAATACCATCAGTATATTTTGACAACTACTTTCTGGAAACAAAAATATGAGGTGCCCTTAAAGAAATGTTCTGAATGCTTTAAAGCATCCCAAGGTTTAAAATAATTTGTTTTACTTTTAGCAGGAACCAAACATGAAGGGAGGAGGATAACACAAACCAGACAAGAAGGACACATGGCCAGGCATGTGGCCCTGGCACAGCAGGACATGGGCAGACCGCAGAGGTGGGCTGGGGGGCAGACAGGTGCTGCAAGCAACAAGCCCAAGACACCATGTTCGCTCTTTATGATGTGCTAAAATAGAGGAATATCAGTATAACCCCCCTGTGGAAACAGTATGCCCAAATAAAAGGAAACAGAGACCCCATACAAGGACTGACCCAAGCACAGCTACAGCAGGGTGAGGATTTTGTTATAGTCGCATCGAGAAATCTCACTGTGTTGCTAAAATCTCCAGTCCAACCCTTCCACAGAGGAAATGATCTTTTTGCTCCAAGATACAACAGCATCTAACAATACATGAGGATGCTGAGAACACCCAATGCCCACATAAGCCCAGACAACTTAAAACCAGAAGTTTTCTCCTTTGTTCGGCTCTGGCTATAAAATCCTCTTCTGACTTTAAAGACAAACAACAGTTTCAAAATTGTTCACACAAAGTGGAACATTATTATATGACATTCTTTCCTAGAAATCTTTTAAGTCTTATTTATTAACAGAATTAGTCTGATCATAAGCTGGCTGACACACGAAGTGTTGAAATATGTCATCTTCAAACCATGCAATTTTGGTGTTAATTCAGGGGATATAACAGAATCCTAGAATCTGGAATGAGAGCCAAACAACAAATGTGGTTCCTCTGGCAAAAAAGTATCATTTTCTCCCTTTTCTGTTGTGGGTTTGTCACTGCATGCTCTCCATCATCCACTGCTTTCCAGAATCTACTTTTTGATGTGGAGTCTCCACTTGGCCATCAACTTCTTCATTAAAATGCTCTGAACATGTTTTGCAGTTCCAATCCCAGGAACTGTTTTGCACTTTAAATCCCAGAATCCAAAAGGATTTCATAAATAAAAATCCTACGGCTGGGATTTCATAAACAACCTCAAGGTACCTCTACAATTCAGTCAGCCTTATGCCAGTGCAAAGTCCAGCCAGCAACCACTGCCCAAAGCAGCAGCACAGTCAGGTAAATGCTCTGACCATTTGCCTGGGTTAAGCTTGAGGTTGTTGTGGCTGGATCGCTATTTGGGTGCCAGAACACTCTTAAATTTAACCTTAATAAGTTTATACACCTCAATGACCAGCATAGCTCCTGCACTGCATTCAGAGGAATTCAGCACCCAAATCCTGACTGGAAGGTGCCTTCTGCAACCTCAGTCTGAAGCATCACAAATGGGTTAATAGACATGGCAATTTTAGCAGCTTTTCCAAGCATCTGCAGGGCATTAATATAATTGTGCTCTTGACTAATCCTATGGTCTAAACCAATGGTTCCTGATCTTTGAAGTGTAAGCACATCACAGGAGAGGCATGGCACAGAGAACAGGTGAGGTTTGCTGGATTTGCCCCGTGCCAGGCCAATTCCGGTGTCCTTGTACTCCACTCCAAAGAATACAAGTCCTGGTAAGTTCAAAGCTGAAGGGTGAGCTGTACTTTTGGGATTATTCTGTGCCAACAGTTTTGTAATCCCAACAAGATCAAACTCAACAGCAGAGGAAAGGCAATGACAGGAGTCCATCGGCTGCTCAGCACTGTGTCAGACCACTGCTGCTCAGCTCTTTGCTATTAGACATCGCAACTCCATGGCATCCAAACTGGTTACCTTATAACCCACAAGAAAGGAATGCAGTGAGCCAAGATTTTATCCTGATTTTATGACTCTGACAGCACAAAGTCTGACTTGCCTTTAGGCCAGATAAATCATCATGTAATACAGAATGGCAAGTACTCCAAGCATTTGCCTCAAACTGACCCAAAATGAGACCATCTGAAACCAAAAAGCGTTGCTCAATCTGGGGTTTTTAGGTTGTCAAAAGTGGCCAAATGATCTTAAAAGTTTCATTTATTCTTTTTTCACTAAGTTTAAAATACTATCGTAAAAAATAATCAACATTAAGCAGTTAGATACAACTGTGAAATATCAATGTAGAAATCAAACTAGCAAAGCAAGTCAGAAATATGAATTAACATCAACATCATGTGTTATGGCATCCACATCTGGATATCACTATACTGACTACATCCAAAATTTCTTGGAGAGCTACTTGGGTTCTGTAAAAGCGTATTTCTCCCCTTGAAAGGAAATAATAATTGGAAGGTCTTACAGGAAGTCACTCAATACCATAGAAAGGAAATTGCAATGTGTTCCTCAATGTTAATTTAAATCAATGTTATATTTAGCAAATGCCCATATTTTGACCGTAGTCTTTTTAATAGGTTCTACTTTATTAAGCCTTCTCAAAGGCTTATGCTGTATTAAGAGTTACATTGTTTTTAGAATGTCTTTAATCACCCCTCAAGGTCTTCAGCTTGCCCTAGGATAGATGCTGTTCCCCATCACCAGCACATCTAGGATTCTGTTTCCATGAAAACCATCGTTTTTTGCCCCCAGCTAATAAAAAGCAAAGACTTTGTGCACATGCTCATCTAGAAGTATGTGTGGTTCTTAAAAGTACAAAGTGATTGAGTATTAAAACCACTTCTGTTTCCAGAAGTAGACATAGCAGTTTACCTTCCGAAGAATTTTCTGTTTGGGTATCTGGCTTTCAGTAAATTCCATTAAATCAGTGGTTTCAAAGGAATATTTTTTAGAAGTACAACAGTAGTGATACTAAACAAAGTTCAAGAACTCCAAGGAAAACATTTCCTCTAACTTCTTCCCCAAGCTGATCAAATCTGACAAAACATACTTGCAGCAGCAGTGCTGAGACACTGCTCAGAAACCCTGTGCAGAAACCATGAGTTTCTGGATTTAACAACATCACTCATTGTTTGGCACTAGCAATGTCTTTACAAAGAAAAAAGAAGGAACTTCCTTCTTCCATACAACTTTTAATGAAGTGGTTTTGTTGTCAGCCCTTGCAGATTGCATAGTATTAAGTTTTTCCATTGCACTTTACTAGTCTGAAAGGAAAAAGGTTTAAAACCTGATTCTGCTCGCTTCTGCAGGTGGGATTCTCTGCAGTCCCTTTGAATCAAGATGTCAAAGCAGCAAGGAGCAGAGCCCAAATATTCAGAACACAGTTTCTTAAAGCTTCTTTGGCACAGGTCAGAAAATGCAACTCTGATGCAATCAGAAATCCAATGAAAAAAAAAGTTGTACATGACAAATACTTTATTCCATTCATATCTAGCACAGATTTTGCATAGTTTTCAATGGAACCTAAGAACACACTTTCCTTCATTGCAGTCTTATATGTGAAAGTTAAGAAAGTGTTGCGAAAACCAAGCTAAAGCCCGTGCCCGTGTGGGCTCTCCGATTTTCACCTTTTTTTCCACGTACTAAAAGCACTCGTATAAAGGTGCTGAAAATACATTAAAATACCTGAGTCAACATTAGAAGAAAGAGATCAGGAAACACTGAAGTATTTGACTGAAGTGGATGGATTAGACTCGCCAAACCCAAAGGTTTTATGCAGGCATATGATCAGCTAGAGGAACGCGAGCCTGAGTCATCAGATACATCAAAGTCAAGGTCCAGTGAATGGAATTAGTGTGCGCTGCGTGAACAGGAATGATACCTGCATTCATCTGCCCACTGCAGAACTTTTAATTACACTCAAACAGCCAGTAGCATCAGTGACTAAAATCCCCAGATTACCTTGATTGCTCTGTCATTATCTGTAATCAGCTGCTGCTTCTTATCTTCAAACTTTTGTACAACTTCCTGGAGCCGCTGCTCTGCGGCAAGCTGCTGCTGGCTGCTCTCCTCTGTCAGAGAGGAAATGGTTGTCTTAAGTTCAGCTATGATCTAAAAAGAAAACAGCATGCTAAATCTCTCTTCGGTTAAAGGCATGTATTTTGCATGTTTTTATGCACGCTACAAGCATGGCATTGGCAAACTCTGCTGTGCAAGCTAAACAGTTTAAACTAACACATGACACACCAGCAAGCATGAAATTCAATGCAGAGAAAAGGAATAAAGCTGCAAATGACAAAAATTGCTGAACACAAAATATTTGGAAGGCTTTTCCACTCTGACATTCCAAAATATTTACTCATGAGAACAAAGCACATCTGTGATCTTCAAAACAGAGCATGCTTCCAGCCTGCCACTGCACTGAAACCAGCAGTGCAAATTCACATGGTAGCTGCGGTGTTTGGATACTTTATCACTTGAGATTTGATACTGCAGAGAAGAAAAACACCCACATTTACATACTGGAGTGAAATTTAAACTTGATAGTGAAAACTTCTGAGCTGCTGAAAGGAGCATATTCTGCTTAGCAATACAGTGGGGACCTGATTCAATGTCCAGGACTCTTAAACCAGACCTTTAACATGATTTGCTCATGATTTGTTGAAATGTACTTGTTTCACCTTTTTTATCACTGGGAAAAGTCATAACTAAACCTGATCCCTTCAGCATATTTACAGAATTTTATGCTGACATGTCATCACCCAGCAAAGCACTTAAACATGTGGGAGAGTCACTGACTTCAATGTATATATGCAAGCTTAAGGTTAAGCTGCTGTAGCAGCATAATACAGGCTCATTCTAGAAACACTTCAGCACACAGGCAGGTCAGGGAGGGACTACAGAGGGCCCCGATCTGTGTGGTTGCAAGGCCTCCTCTTTGGTAGGGAAACATTAAGATATATTAAGGACACAGTTCTTTAGGAAAAAAAAATGGCTTTTAAAAGCTACAACTAGGACAGGACTAATGTAAGAAAGATGCTACAAATGAAGGTACTAAAATCACACAGGAAGAGATAAAGGACTGATTGAAACTCTAAAGAAAACTTAATGCTCTGTTTTACTACCTGAAAACCTAAAAGAGTAACACAGAATAAAACCTACATGGATATTTCTGCATTTCTTTTCTAAAAACTAATGCATATTAAATAACACAATACACTGATCAGAAACAAGGCTGTTAAGAAGATCAGTGTGCCAAAGTTTGGAGATTATCGGGATAGGTGTAACTCTTCTGGAAGAATTAAGCAGTGTCACTGGGTTTGCAATTCTGGTCATCATTCAGCTGCCACAATTTGCATAAATTTGGCTTTTTTGGTATGTAACCACTTATACGGATCATATAAAACCATATGAAATATTAAGATAACAACTTCAAGCCATGCAAACCTCTAACAAACCCTTTCATATAACACAAAAATGAGATTTAAAGCTTTGACTGGGTTAAGTCCCTGGGCTCACACAGGAGTTCTGAACTGCATGCGAGGGAATTTCAGCATGAATTGATGCAGAGAGATGTGCTTTGTGCGGTGCTTTTCAGAGGGAAAAAATATCTGTTTACTTTGCATGAACTTCAGAGGAAATTTCTTGAAATCTCTCCTCTGTGTGGGTGTTAAAAGTGAATGTTCCAAGAGGCCGCAGAGAGTAAGATTAGACAGATGTTGTCAGCAACACGACCACAAGAAAAGTTGCAACTGACCTATTATTAATACAGAGCTACAAATCCCCCTATGTTCAAGTAACTTCAGGGGTTTGATTCAAGCCCACTAAAGTAAAGAAATTCAGACATCAGGGTGAAACTCCTTTATTGTGCCAAATAGCCCTACACATGATGTATGTGTTGTGTCAGCGCGGAGAGATGCCAATTCTGGCCACTGAGCCCACCTCTCCCCAATAAAGAGAACAGTGTGTTAGCTACAGCAATGCCTAGCTTGAAGAAAAAAGAAAGTCTCAACATTTTTCCTTCCGAGACTATTCTACAGGCCAAAAAAATTCAGTCTGACAAAATTCATTATGACATTGAGGTTAAATAGTCGTTACCTTGCACCTGGGTGTTCCCACTGCAACAATTACAGCCATTTCCCTCAGCCCTTGTTTAAAACATTCAGAAAGGCTTAAATTATTAAATGCTTCTATTCCATCTCTCTTTAACAAATGGACCAAGACCCATTTTTGTATTGACAGTAAACTATGCCTGGCACAGAGAGGCTGACTGATTATACTCACTAGGCATGACATCAGCATAAAAATGACAAGAGGTAAAATAGAACAGCAATAAAAGGGATCTCTTCCTTCAGGTCAGGCATGTAATAAATGTTACTTTTTGAGCTTTATCATTTTTCTGCTGTTCAGGTTCAGGTGGCAAGATAAAAAAATGAGGGGTGTTGGGTTTTGCTTCTTTCTTTCTAAATAAGATCCTCAACAAATGATTAAAAGACATTTAGGAGAGCATCTTCTCTGATGTGCCACTAAACTGGTGAGAGCAGAAGGGTCACCAGAGGTGGCTGCTCAGTCAGGTTTTGAGTATCACCAAGGATGAAGACTTCACAGTCTCTCTGTATGCAAATACATGTGCAGAAAATAGAAATTAGGTTTTAGAAATATAATGTAAGAACTTATTTACCAATGATTCTGATAGATGCAGTGAAAAAAACGTAGCGTGTAACAGTGATAGCCCAACAAACTTCAGTGAAACAACTAAAGTCGCAATTTGGACAAGTGCTAAAGAGACTCAAAGGAAGCCAAAAAGCTTAAATCTTGTGTTCTAATAAGTGTTGGTAAACCAGTCAAGTTTGCAATTTCTTCTTATTGTCTCACTGATCACATCTGCCCAGTTTAGAGGCCTCCCAGCCACTCACTGCAGTGTTTTTATTGATTTTTAAAGAGCATTATTAGACTATTATTACTACTGCTGAAAACACTTCGTAGGTGCAGGCATTCTGCTGTGGTTGGGAGGAATGAGAAGAATGACACCTTCACGTAAAACCTCGTGGCAATTTTCTTATTAAAAGCTTCACTTCTGGTAGCATCTCCATCAGTTTTCACCCTTCAGTATTACCTGTCAATCAAACTGAAAGCTGGAATAGTGAAAAATCATCCTGCCTTCTCATTTTTAAGTATATATGTAAATTCAACACACATTTTCATCTTCCATGTTCAAAGGACTACTCTGAAGAACAACAACTCATGTCAAACCCACTTTGCTTTCAGGACACTGACACTCTTCAAAGTGCTATTTTGGGCAGAAATGCTGAAGGGCCTAGAAGCAATGATGAACATGGAGATGGCAGAATTGGGAATGCCGTTCTGCCATTGGCTGCACTGGCAACCACCACCTTGTAACACTAAATGCAAGCCCTGGTTGTGTGAATGTTCCTGATTTTACGAGATGAGCTGGTTAACGTGGCACCTCACCTTCCCTTCCCACTGTCTGGGCGAGGATTCAGACCTCTTGAGTGCTCAGGAGATGAAAACGTAGGTGGCTGGAGCACCTCTCCTGTGAAGACAGGCTGAGAGCTGGGCTTGTTCAGCCCAGAGAAGCGAGGCTCCAGGGAGACCTTAGAGCAGCTCCAGTGCCTAAAGGGGCTACAAGAAACCTGGAGAGGGGCTTTGGACAAGGGGCTGTAGGGCCAGGCCAAGGGGAATGGCTTTAACTGCCAGAGGGGAGATGGAGATGCGCTCTTAGGTAGAAGCTCTTCCCTATGAGGATGCTGAGGCGCTGGCACAGGGTGCCCAGAGAAGCTGTGGCTGCCCCATCCCTGCAGTGCTCAAGGCCAGGCTGAGATTGGTGCAACCTGGTCTAGTGGAAGGTGTCCCTGTCTGTGGCAGGGGGCTGGAACTGGATGAGCTTTAAGGTCCCTTCCAACCCAAACCAGTCTGGGATTCTATAAAATTTAGAACTCAAAAAAACACCACCCATATTTTCCAGTCAACTTTAATGCTCTTTGCTATTTGAAAGGTTAAAATCAGTAAGGCAGACACTGGATTGGGAAATACTTATGGCTTCTCTTTATCGTCAAGACCTGCAGTTCAGAGCAGAAATAATTACACTTCTCATCAAGTTCCCAAATCAAATGCATTCACCTGAGGTTCCTGTCTTCTCGCTACCTACCTGCGAGGATTTAGCCAGCTTCTGACTGTACTCCTTTTCAGCCTGCTTCAACCGGCAGTTTGCCTGAAACACACAAAAGGCAACCAGATTAGCTCAGATGAAGAACGTGTACAGACACTTTGCCACCGACCCCTCCGCTTGGCACCTCATCCACATGCCTATCGCGGAGCGCCTGGGACCCGCGCCAACTCCAACGCCCTTTTGTGGCAGCCAAAAAACCGCGAGGGCTTGTCTTTGATCTCGGGCCAACTATTCATCACTTGAAAGAGGGGAGAAATTGTACCTCTGCTGCCAATTATTAGAAAAACATAAAGAGTTCTGCAGATTAAAAAACACAGAGTGAGTGAGTGAGTGAGTGTGGGGGGCAGGAGGCAACGCACACAGTTTATTGGGGTGGCTTCGTTCCTGAATGCAGGAAAAAGGGAAGGAGAAAGTCCCAGGCAGGGGGACACGGAGGACACAACTTCATGTCTCAGCCTGGTGCCTGCAACTGCCTTTGGTCCCACTGCACGTTCCTTCCTGTTTAAAGGTGGTGACTGCACTGAAAATTGACCTGACACACAGCTGAACCAATTGGGAGCTCCTGGACATCCACTTCTTTCCTGCTCCTGGCATCTTTTTTCACAACTTGAAGATAAAGAATAGAACAAACTAAAAACAAGGCAGCTTTGTCATATTGGCGCCCAATGAGCAAATATTTCTGCAACTCTGGGAAAACAGCTCTTAAATTTATTTTTTCTCAAATAATTCAATTTCAAAAATAATTCAATAATGCTAATAATGAAAACCAAATTCCATTTCATTTCAGAGCACAACTCCGATTTGTATTTTTCCTGCAAAATGCCATGGCATTATATCAATAGAGCAGCCTCAAAACACTGTCCTCGGATGAACTGCTGAACACTCTCATGTTCTTGGCTCTGAAGTTTGAGGACAGGTGTCTAAGAGCACTGTTTTCTAAGGGGGGCGGGATATTACAAAGCTGAATTCTGAAGCAAATTTAAGCTGATTAAGTTTTCAAAATCTATCTGACCTCATGTTCAAATCTTTGATCTGTCATCCTTCGTTTTACGGCGCAGCATCCAGCACACAAACACATGCTCTATCAGCTGCCCATGTACCAGTTTGTGTTTTGGGGCACCACAGAAGCCAAGGAGAACCCCACCCCAAAGCCTCTGAAGCCTGCCTGGATGCAGCTGCAGGACTGAAACGCCGTGTCTGTGAACACCAGGGATTTCAGTCAAGCAAACACTCTTATTGAGTTTACTGGACTATAAATTTAGGAGCTTAAAGTTGCAGAGTGCCTGCAAATCACCACTGGGGTTGATAGGGTTCAAATCATCCCATGCAATTCAGGCAGTTCTGTATGGTGCAGCTTAATATAAGTATATTACAGCCAGTTAAAAATAATCTTAAAGCTGTACGTGATACCACAATTTAAGATTCTGAATCCCTTCAAATTCTGAGATTATGAAGCACTTTGAGGTCCATATGTCACCTGTTTGTTGGTACTAAGAAATCTACTAAGAATCAAAACCAATTCTTATCAAAACCAGTTAATCAAGCCCAATCAAAACTGCCTATGCATGATCTTTGAGAACACATGGTTTTGGTTGTTTTTTGTTATAAATAGAGATAACGGCACTACTTATTGTTTTAAAACAGCATATACAAGAATTCTGGAGCACCAACCAAATGCAATTCCACTTCTTCTACATTTATCATCTGAAGTGTGCCACAGACACTGCAAGGGCGTATTGTGGGGTTGCATAAATGAAAAGAGAGCAGTAACACAGAAGGGGTTATGCCAGACAGCAATGTGTGTGTTACACTTCCTTTTGTACTCAGGCTGATCCATGTTAACACTCCTTCCACTATTGTCTAGGTTCAGATTACGTTTTACCACCACTGCATATCATCAAGTGCCTGAATCTGCCAGCTTATCTTTAGGGAAAGAAAGTAAAAATATAAATTACAGTAATAATATGAATTGCTGTTACTCCCAGAAAGGGAGAGATACCCGTCAGCAAGCACTGCAGAGAAGATCACATTACAGCTGCTCTCACTCAACTTGCCTGGGGTAAAAGTCTTCATCTTTCATAGAAGCAGCTTTATAACCTCCTGAACCCATAGAATAAATCCCAATAAATAATAAAAAACCACTCATAAGTTCCATAAACAAATTGGAAATGGTTTGTTCACACTGAGTAGAACCGGGATGACCTCTGCTAGACATGAGAGAGGCCAGCCAAAAGAAAGATACACTGAATTTCTGTGCTTTAGTTCTAACTGAAGGCAAAGAAAGCATATCCTACCAGTTTACTTAAAGGCAATTATGACATTCATTTTATAATGCCTTTAACAAATTCCAATTAGCAAAATATACATGGAAGTTGTCTCCCAGTCATCAAACCAATCACAAATTAGTGCATTCACTGCAGTCCCCCCCAAACACCTTTATTTGAGGGGTCTGATTTTCAGAAGTACTGAGCTACCAAAGCTGCCACTGGAGATGGTGACAACACATTTAGAGCAGCTCTAGCTGCCGAAAACTGGCTATTTCTTGACCCTGTGGCACTAAGAACTACTGCCTCATGCTGACTGCAGCTTTTCTTTTGGATCTGTAACACCGCACAGGTCTTGCATCATCACAAACTGCACAGGTAGCACCAGGAAAGCTCTGCAGAAGCAGTTACCATAAGTTACAGCACACTGGTCAGCTGAGAAGATCCAATTCATGGCAATGCACAGGAACACTCTTTTTCCTCATCTTCTTTTACTGCAGACATACAAAACTTTTCCCTTTTTAAAGCCTGCAGCGAAACTAATTTAATACTTCTTGCCTATAGGCTGTTGCTTTGCAGCCTAGGGAGGCATAAACCTCCTCCACTGGGGCACATACAGAACTGCTACACACAAAAAAGCACCTTTTTACCTTCTTTTTTTTTGAAGGAATGACTTGCAGCAAAGTAAATACGGATAGCTGCATACTGTGAACATCACAGAGGATTTATATTACATTTATCTTGACAAGTGAGCAGGTTCAAAATGGCTTGGTGTACACAAGCAGCAGTTTCCTTTTATAACAGGCTGCTCTGCTCATGCATTGTATGAAGCACAAGCTGCTTCTGTATTATTTTAAGGGCATTCCCTCACTTGCAGGTTACATGCTATTTCAGAAACATAATGAATAAGAATCCAACTGGAAGGTGAACATTTGGAGGGTCAGCCAGTATTCATTAAAGTCTAACTCTTTTTATAGAGATGGGCAGCGCCACAAATAGAGTTAATGGTCTTAAACTAGTTTTCCGTGTGCGAGAGGCAGCTGTTGGAATTCACACTTGGCAAAAACTTGTCAGAAATATCAATTGTAATATCCATTTTTAGAACCAAAAGGTTTCAATTGGATAAGCCATAGAGGAATTCCACCGATTCAAAAATTACCTTCAGTCTACTTTCACAGAGTTAATACATATTTTAGCTGAATTATCTGATTAGGACAATTTTACATGCAGTTATTTTATATTACAGAGTGAAGACTTTTGCATTAAAAAGATTATGTCCTTCTTACAGTTAATTGGGTTTAAAAACCAACTGTAATTCTATAACAAGCCTCAAAGCATCATATTGTGGTTGCTGAGCAAAACAGCACTGACTTCAACAAAACATTTCACGTGAATATTAAAGCTGGTTTTAGCACTGGAGACGTGGTATCTGAATTAGTGTCTGCTATTCTAACATGAGCTGAGCATCAGTGTTTCCTTTCATGAAACAGAACAGCAGTGCTAAGAATAAAAGAGCAAAGGATCTATGGTGGGACCGCACCATGAAAGCATACCATGTCCTACCCGAATTGCAAAGTTTCTATATGCTATTTTTAAGGTACACGATGTATTAAAGGGGACTTTTCTAGTTCTACTTGATGGACTGCATGCCCTGAACAGCCCCAGGGGCTGCTCACCAGCACAGTGTCATTACTAGCTCTGGCTGCACTGTGGGGCTGGCAGGCACCCGGACAACTTCATCCTCTACCAACATCCATGAAGGCGTTGAAGACATCTTGAATGATAATCAAAAATGCAGCTGTTGAGAATTTTCTGGAACAGCCCAAATCTGTGCACAGGGACATGGTTTAGTGGGAATTGGCAGTGTCTGGTTTACAGTTGGACTCAGGGATCTTAAAGGTCTTTTCCAACCAAAACGATTCCATGACTCTCTATCTTCCAGCTTTGGAATGGTGATTTTTGGCTGGAAAGTTAGACTGCAATTATGCACAAAATTAATAGGAAAACTAATTCCTGCAACCCAAATGCACATAGATCTGTAGGAGTTAAGGATGCATAGGGAAATCCTGTTAATCTATCTATGAATTACAGTTTGTGGCTGATTCAGTGGTGTCTCAGTTTGATTTCAATCTCCCAATGCATAAAACCCTCACAAACATAACTCTCATAAACTAGAGGGTTATATACATATAAGTACACACACTCATATTCAGTAATAGAAAAGCAGCTTTAAGAAATCTGTCTAGAGTACTAGCTATGAAAGAGTAACTCTTTCAAAATGCCTGCAACTCGCTAAATGATGGCCATACAGAGGCTGATCCTCCATAATTAGTTAGATAAAAGTGTAAGCAAACTGGGGGGAAAAAAAAGAAGAAGGAAAAAAATCAAAGGGTGGGGGAAGGAGAAGAAAGGAAACTTGCTCCAGGGAAGAAGCAACTGTTCTCTGATGTGCAGCAAAGAATTTAACATCAAAGAACTAATGTAAATGGGGCCCATTTACCTTAAAAAACAACACACCACTCTGCATTCTGGAATATTTCTATTTAAGTTTGACAGTATTATGCTTTGTACTAAAATTCAAGATTGTGTAATTTGACAGATGTCAAAAGAAAATGACCTTCAGGATGGCGAACTGGAGCAATTTTTGTTATTAAGCATGTTAAACGGCTCTGTACACTATCTGTTTAAACTTCAGAGATTAGCAGAGCACCTTTTAAGTTCATCTGATTGTACACAGAAATTTCATTTTGACCTCAAAGCCTGAAACATGTATTTTCCTCATGTACCTCTAATACCAACAGTGGGGGACTCCCTATGCCAATATCTTGTTCTGTCTACTGCTGTCCTCACCAACCAGATACCAAAAAGAAAGCTGAATCTCTCTGTAACAGAGGAAATAGCATAGCAGCTCAAATACATAATTTGAGCAGCCCAAAAGACCATCAAAAATAGTTCAATATCCAAAATGATGTTAACAGAATAATTAGCCAAGTACCACATGACTTCAAGGGTTTTGAAAATGAATGATAGAAATCCCAAAATCCTATTAATATTCTATTTTCCATTTCACTTTTGTAGAGCTATAAATCTTTCTTTTCTCTCTTTTACTTAAAAACATATATCTTTAGAAGAAAAAAAAAACCCTGTCATTCATGGGCTGAGTACTCCTCACCGGGAAAAGAACAAGAATGAATAGAAATGAATTTGACACTCTACCTGTATGGAGAATTGCCTTTCTGCAGTGTATTGCAATTCTCTGCTTTATGGGGACCTACTGAAGAGCTGCTTCTGCAGTCTGTGCCTTAGGAAATCTCTGTTTTCCAGTCTTTCCATTTAAACCAACAGTGTATTTCTAATCATCCCCAAATTCTGTAGAGAAATTAAATACAGACATTTGTCTTCAATGAGACTGACTTCATGGTGTCTGATGACAGTTCCACCATCCTTACCCTAATATGTAATTACTCACTTCTTCTAAATGGATCTACTGAGTACCTAAGTATTTCCCAGCATCATTAATACTGATTTTTATTCAATACTGTAGTGAGCCAGGCACCTTATTTAACACCAACTACAAAATTTGGCCTAAAACACAATACTTTATACAATACAATGTTTTAAAACCAGGCTAATAGAGTGGGTTTGCCACCTGAAATTATACTTCATACATGATAGTACTGATGCAAGCACCAAGCATTTAAAGGACAGACAGGGAATTATAGATTAACCTGAAGATGTACTGTGATATTTTGCCAAAAGATTGCTTCATTTGATAAGCACCAGGCTGGGGGATCTTGGGCTGCAAGAGCAAAGCAGGCCAGTTTCCCTTTGATTCATTCTCATCAATCATCTGAGAAATGACTATCGGGGAAATCAATGTTGCATTTTGTGATGACAGAGATTCCTAAAGTGAAAAGATTGAAATTATCAGCGTACTCTATCATAATATATGTAACTGTTCCTCATCTATCATCTACCATGCCAGACAGTTTTGCTTGGGATTTCTTGTTAACTTCCTATTGATACTAACTTTATTGTCAGTTCAGAGGCAGGTGGCTTTTACATTATGGCACGATTCCTTCTTTTGCTCAACACTCAAATAAGATGAACTGAGTAAACTAGTGAAGATGTTGAGATGGCAACACCCTCCACATCGGGGTACTAAAGCCCAGTTTTCCCACGGCTACATGCCTCAATCTGGCACAGCACGAACACATTTCTGGATTACAATTTTTAGTATTTCCTGGTTTCCTTCTATTCTTCTCAACAAAATTAAGATGGTTATTTAAAGTTGGCTTATGTTATTTTATCACAAGTGGTGGCATTTTCCTTTTCAGAGCCTTAACAAGTAAAATATGCACCCAAGGAGAGTTATTTGAGCTTTTACAAGCTGCCTTTATTTATCAGCAATACTGGGCACCTCACTTGCTCATGTGCACTCCATCTTTCTCTCCCACTCTAACACAAAGAAGTTTACAGAATAGCTTGTATCACTCAGGCCCAGATGGTTTTGGTACCCAAACAGCTGACACCCAGTAGAATCACAAAGGGAAAGGCTATTAAACATCTTTGAAGATGCAAGTCAAAGCTAAAGTTTCCTCCTCAAATAGAAGGTGATGGTACCAAGATGTGACACTGATCCAGGATTTGAGCAGCCTCAGTTAAAGACTAGTAAGTATAAGCTTTACAATACAAGATTCTTTCAGGAATCAGAGATTTCTGAGACCCATGCACTTTATCATTACACCAGCTAAGTTTATATGCCTTGATTTTTGCCAAGGAGAGACTGTAAGGCTCCTGAAAGGACTGTAAAGAGATAAAAAAGTGATTTCTTTATTCTTTAGATTCTCCATTGCTGTTTTAAGTTGAATTTTGTGGCAATAACAAGAAGCGTTAAGAAGATAATGACTAGGAAAAAGTCCTACATATGTATCGTTTTGAGATAGAACCTTTTTTAGTAGATAGAAGGAAAACTGGAAATGAAAGGACAGACTCAGTATTACTAAGTTAACTCAGTATTACTAAGTTACATCGTTAGATGAGCCAAACAGAAGTTAAGCTTTGACAGTTGGAAAGACAAACACTGAGAATACAACAAAATCCCCTAACAAATCTCTGATCTAAAGCAATCAGTGCTCCTTAGCAAGATTATGCTGTATTACTTTTTGTAGTTTAAAATACAACAAAGCTTCCCTAAAGAACGACAACTTCACGGAGCCAGAAGGCATTACCATCCCGATGACTAACTGTGCACAAGTCCAGCACAGTCCCAATTAAAAAGAGAATGGAATATATTGCTCAATCATGAAAGCATTTAAAAACATAAATAAGACACTGCGAGACTCTTAACATTCCCAATGTTTAATTATTTATCCATTCTCCATCCCACAGCTGTAGGTCAGAATTAACTCCTCCGAACCAAATACAGGAGAACTCTTGTGGGGATTTGTACCTTACTCATTTTCAAGCAAACACTCAAATTCATTTCAAATTCACACAAGAGCTGCAACAGTTTCACCTAAATCAGATTTTCTACAAGTTAAACACCCCTCCTACACTCAGATGTGATTGTGAAACTACTTTGATCTCTGTTCCCAAATTTATTGCTCTGTGTAATCCATGACAAAATGTAATGTGATTTACTGTATCTCTATATGACAGCCCAGCAGCTGACAGAACTTAATAATTTAGCATAAGAAAAAAACCTTCTGGCACCAAAATATACAAATCATAATTGAGGCACTTTAGTATCACATTACAATGAAGCATTTGCAGCCTGATCATAAGAACTTCAAAACAATTAGAATTCTTTCTCACTCATTTAATGAAGGTGGGTTTTACTCCATGACATGTTCTGCAGCTGTAAGCCAGCCGTTTTGGAACACTTTTGTTTCTTCACATTACAGACTCTGAAGGACTAATAATATCATTTTACCCCTTCCCTATTTCCCAAACACTCCTTCCCCTTCAATAAAGGAGGGGGGGAAGAAGCCACCTGCAGCTTTTCTCTATTATAGAGATATGAAGAAAGAGCATATAAGTATAAACAATGTTTTCAAATCATGCCAGAACTCAAACATGCAATAAAGATGTTTTATATTACTTTGTAATCTATTAGTTTGGCCTTGATAACTGAGCATTTTTTGTAGATAAAGCTATAGTAAAAAATTCAGATACCCAAATACTGACCTAAGCAGGGATGTGATGGACATGTTTCATGGGGCAGCTTTTGCTTTAGCTTGATGTTTTTTTGCTCAGGTTTGGGGGAAATTTCCACTTAGTACTTATTGACAGCAGGTAACAAACACCAGTTACTGCTGTTTGCACAAACAAAAGCATGAACCGGCCCCACTAAAGTCAGCAGTGATCGCTGCAGGCACCAGGATCCAGCACCAGAGCATCAGTGTAGGATCTGTCCTCTCGCCCCTGGCTGAGCACCCAGAGCAGATGGTGCTCATTCAACAGTTCTCAAAGAAGCTAAGAATGAATTGGCCAAGTTGTTAAGAAATAAAAATAAATAAAAAGTAAACTCACATTACAATCAGCTACTGTACTGGAAAATAGCCAGTGTTTTCCTAGTGTTATAGCATACCCTGGGATGTAAAGATAAGTAAAACTAGTGTATTAGAGAAAACTGTGCCTACATGCAATCAGCCTTCTCCAAAACATAGTATGGTGAAAAAAAAAGGGAGAGAATGAGGTAATGATTCATTTGGGCTTCAATTTGCTCTAAAGATAGATTAAACAATCTACACTTCTTCGGCTAATTCTTCTTGGTAAGAATTAGATGCTCTTTAGCTTATTCATAGCTAAGGCTCAAGCAAAAGAATCTATGTAATAAATTCAAACTAACTTTTGAGAATTTTAGTCAAAAAAGATGGCACACTTGCAACAACTGGTAGAGATCCTGGACGCGTTCAGCAAGGAGAAAAACA
Organism: Psilopsiagon aymara; assembly: GCA_024733675.1. Taxonomy (NCBI): domain Eukaryota; kingdom Metazoa; phylum Chordata; class Aves; order Psittaciformes; family Psittacidae; genus Psilopsiagon; species Psilopsiagon aymara. Next base: position 32,419 of record JANRGW010030687.1, on the reverse strand, counting down.
TACATCTACATTATAATTAGATACCAATTTAATGGTATCATTATACTCAGGAAGAATACATGTCCACATTTTATGGTTGACCTATTTGCCCCCATGTAAATAACCAGGGTATCACCACAATGAGCGTGGAAATAGTTCATCTGGATGCTCACACAGATAAAGCTGTCTATCCTATGGCTATTATTGTTCAAGTTAATGAAGTGAAAGGTGTCACTCAGATCAAAGGCTCCATTATGCTCAGAAGTCTACACAGGAACCTATGGAATTGCTGCAGAGATGGTCCCCTTCCCAGAAGGTCTTAATACAAAGATGGAATTATTTTTGGTAGTTAATGAAATGAAGGGTTGGCAGAGAAGAACAAGAGGTACAGAGACAGTACTGAACAATGTAAGCTAATGGAAAGCATGCAATGCTTATTCTTTATAAGCAGAAGTAACTTAATTGCTTAGAGGAAACTCAATACTTTTAACAGAGTATCTCTTGGAGTATCTCTTTAATCTCTGAAGGTGTCATATTCTTTCCCTTCATCTTCTATTTCTTTGCCAGTGCTGAACAGTGTGACATCATCTATATGAGTACAGTGCCAGAACAGATACTGCGAATTAAAGGTATTCCTACATATGCAGTATGAAAATATGCCCAATGAATATGTCCAACTGGACCCATCCTGGGGCTGTACGAGTTAATTAATCCAGCATCACAAAGCTTGATGACAAAGGAAGGACTAACTTGCTCTCTGGAACACATTATCAGTACCTTCTTTGCCAACTGCAAGCAAGTAGAAGAGGCTCAAAAATGAAGCAGCTTCCAATTATAGGCCACTGTCTGCCAATCTTTGAAAAAGGCCCTGTTACAAAACCATGATATTAAATAATAACTATTAAATAGAATACTTAATTCGGGAAGTGGTCACTTACACAGTGACTTTTGAATTCTCTTGGCATTTCAGTTCTATGCTGACTTCCCACCAGATGTCGGTGGAGTGACTGCAACAGGTATAGACCAGCAAACATTGTAAATGTCCATATTTACTTAAAATAATAGAAATCTCAGGCTACAACTAAGTGCTCCATCATTAAAGTCTTCAAGCATGACTTGCCTGGCTCTGGCCAGGTTGCACTGCCATTTTGGAGTCCGATCTCTCCAAAGTGAACTATGTCACAACTGTCCAGAAGCAGAAGAGCTGCAGCCCAGAAACTAAAGTGTTTGACTTTTTTTTGACTACAGCTTCATCCTGTAATCAAATCTCATCTGTGTTTAGTACAGTCCATACACAAAAATGTAAATTATTTCTCCACAAGAAAAGCAGCATTGGAAGAGAATTAGATATTCCTGGAACCTATATAAAGACTTAACATGATGACTCAAAATAGCCATTTAAACACAGAAAAGATGTCAATAAAAGCTAAATGTTGAAAATTAGAGAAGAAAAAAACCTCACCACACCTTTTTGTCCCACTCCAATTTACTCACGTGTACTGCTCAAAGAGCTTTTCTACAGGATATTTTCAGTGTTCCAAGGTTGCTTCCTTTGAGCATTGCTAGCATGTCTACTGATCCGCTCGGGTCGTGCTTTCTGAACACTCATCTTCTTTGCCAAGAAAATACCACAGTTGAACGTTACAAACAGTGGTGTTAGCCAAGCCTCGCATCTGCACACACTTAGAAATGCAGTTTGTCTCTTGCTTTTAGCAGTCTCTGGCAAACCTGAAAATGCTCATCAGCTCTGTGCAGTCCATTACACCTGGCTGATTCATGTTTGTGCCATAAGTGCTGCTGATGCAACGTACAACACACCTGCCTCCTGCTGAAATCAGTCATTAGTGGAAACCAACTACAGTACTCTGTGTTCTCTAATCTGATTGTCTCTTAAACAGTTTATGTTTTGTTTCATTATAATGAGATATAGATTCAAATGAAAGACATAAAATTACTATCGCATCAGAAAATGTGATAATCACTTGATATCATGCAATGCAAGTGAATTAAATCTATTCTTTAAACATAAATCAAAATCATTATGCTTGAATACAAGTCTGCTTCTGAAATGATATTTAAGATTTCGGAACTAATAGGCAAGAAATAAATTGGAGCCATTCTGAAGTCATTTCTACTTTAGAGACAGATAACAGATGTAGAAGTACTGAAGTCCTCAGAACATGGTAAGTACAGTTTCAATTTCTCCATGCTATCAGCTTTGTCTTATTTATGTCCAGAATGGCTTACCAGACCTTAAGGACATTAATATTGATTATCCTTACCTGAGAAGGTGAATATGTGTTCTAATAGAACTAGCATGTTACATCTCAAAAGGCAAGCGATAAGGTGATTACATGTGACTGGGCTGCAAAACCTGATCCAGCAAAAAACAAGGCTAAAGATGAACTCTTGCCCTTCCCCAGCAAGAGCAGGGCAGCTACAGGGGGTGTCACAAGCAAACCAGACTTGACTTGGGGAAATCAGTTTAACTTACTACCAGTCAAATCAGCAGGATAGTGAGGGCTGAAACCGAATCTTAAAACACCTTCCCCCCACCCTTCCCTTCTTTCCAGGTATCCTGGTTTTGTCTGAGATGTTGTGTTTCCACAACACCTGGCTCAACTTCTCTCCTGATTTCTCTACATCCTTCCCACTTATCATTCCCTAGGGACTGGGAGATGTAGTAACTGTCAAAAGATACTCGCTTTTAAAATCACAGGTACAAAACCATTACTGTAGTATGTTTATTGAGCAACTTTCTAGCATTATATGCTGGAATCACCAACAAAATCAAATACACGCTACAATAAACAATGTACTACCTTTAAAGTTGAGATTTCTAAGCAAGAGAAAATGAAAAACCTCAGTAAATTATGCATCCCTAAGACTGAAAAGCTGTCTAAAAATACCAACTATTCAAGTGTCCAGTGTGCTTGCAATGAAAACTGTTCCTCTAACTCTGTTCCCCTCTCCCCCTTTCACATCTCCACTGGAGCAGGGATATGGGGAGGGCAATGCCATCGGAATTCTGTATCTCCTTCTACCCATTTTTACCTTTCACTTAAGTGTCAGCGATTTCATTTCTATTTAATCATGTTCATGTGAACAACAGTGCACAGTAACACAAAGCAATCTGCACAGAAATCACTGTTCTAACTCACAAGACCACAGAAGGATGCGGTCCTTCACTTGGGAATGGCCTGACCTTCAGAAAATATGGACAGTCAGATGTTCCAAGCCTAACAGTGAAATTCAGCTTCCCCTTGGATTTTTAAGCAATCTTTAAAGAACTGGCAGGGGAAAAAAGTAAATTTAGAGGAGAATTTTTTTCTCCCAGATTATCTAAAATTTCAGGACAACAAGATTTGCTAGAGAAATAAAAGGACTTTTAGAAACAAGACTCATGCTGCAAATAAGACGCTTTTTTTCCTCCCTGCTTTGATGAAGGAGATTTTATCCAAGTGCTGTGGACTTTAATAGGATCAAGATTTGAACTAGGTTAGCTGAAACTGTAACTTTTGAGCTGTAAATGGAGCTTGCTCTCTAAGCTACTTTGACTTTTGGACTTTGTAGCCAATTTCCACAGCTCTACATATGGAAGACAGAAACGAAATGGAAGGGTAAATGAAGATTTGAAGGTACTGCAGGGTATTTTCATGTGTCTGTGAGACACTTTCCATCAGTGATACCTTTTTCCCCTCCTCCTTTCTTTCACTCAACATGTGCTCTTCTCATTAGAAGTAAAAATAGGGAAGTAGGTTAAATAATAAAAAATAATTCAATAGCAGCTAATATAGCTTCAAATTAGTAATTTCTTTGGAAAAATAGGAAAAAATCCACCAAATTAAAAAAATAGTATTTCTGACAGAACTGACAATTCAAGACTATTAAAGATATTGCCCTATGAAGGATTATTTGTAACTTTAATTTGAGGATGTAAAGAAGTTAACTTTTCTTTTGCTATACTACACATGTACAAAAAGATCAAAGAAAGAAAAGAATTGAGATTCAAATTCCATTTTTAAGCAAAAATGACAATGTCTTCCTGAGTTAAAATTAATCCTTTAATGATGAATTTCAAAGGTTTAAATACTTTCTGTGACCTTGGCTTTAAATAATTATGCCAAGCGGAGCTTTCCTTACATTCAGAAAAGATTGTGAATTGTTGATCACAGCCATTTTAATGGCTTCAGGCTGGCTGATTTCCAACATAATCCTCCAAGCGCTGCTTAAAATTACAGACCAAGAACCTGACGCAGGTAAATGAAATGTCACTTTCACAAAGGCTGTTCAAACACTCTATGCAGATTGTTAATTTGTGCACTGTACATCACTTTGCAACGAAATGTATTATTTATTACATTAATGCATATACAAGATACTTCAACAGCTATCTGCTTACATATACACAGTGCCTACCATAAATACTAAGTAAGGGGGTTTTTTAGTTTAGCTTTTGAAAGAAAACTCACATGGTTTAGCTCATATCATCCTGAATGTAGGGAAACACTTGAATTCAGACCCCAGTACAAGGGGATGCACAGTCAGTGACCCCAGTGAACAGGGAAGCCTTGATAAATCTGTTATCTGATGTAACAGTCATCTCTATTCTCAAGCCTTTCACACAAGAGGCCTTGCTCACCCCATGCACACAGGCAGCAGTAGAGCAACCATTGTTACCAACTAGACCCAGGTTCCTTGCCTAAAGTTTTTCCAACTTAAGAACTATCCCTCTTTTTAAGGGAGGAAAAAGCCCAGTTAGATGGAGCTGCCCTTTCTCTTCCATCTATTCCAGCAAAGGAAAAGTGACCAGCCTAGTCCTTGGTTGGCTTTGCCTTTGAAATCATGTGGATTTTTCAATCCCATCAGCTCCCAAGTGCTGCAATCATTCCTGTTCCGCACTCCCCATGGCCTGAAGGTGCTGCCCCGGCACTGCTCACAGGGAAAACAGACACAGCAGCCACTGCTGTCCAGCACAAGCAGGGAGAAGCCACGCTTGGGGCATCCAGTATCAGATCTAAAGTACATGTCTGTGCTTTCAACTCAAGTGATCCCTAAACAGTTTTCCTCTGTGAAACTCTTCTTGCCTGGCTTTTGGGGTGATTCCTCCCCTTTGGCCAGACCACAAGAAACAAAGCTATGAGAACCTCTTACCTTATCTAAAGAGTCCATTTCCGCTGTATGTATCTTTTTCAGGTCTAACATCTTTTTTTCTGCCTCCACTTTCAGCTTGTTTAATGCCACCTCATGGTCTCGAGCTGCCCTCTGCTTCTCCTCTTCCCACTGATGGCCCAGCTCCAGCAGCTGCTGCTTCCGCTGAGTGTTCACCTGAATAAGCTCTTCCTTCAGCTTGTGGATTTGGTTCTCCATATCACAGATAACCTGAAATAAAGAACAAACAAAGTGGAAAAAAGCCCCACACCTACAACACAAAACCCACTTGATTTTCTCAGGCTGTCAGCTGGGGTAGGGAGCAGACTCAAAGGATTCTCTATCCCTTTCCTTGGCTTCTCTTACTGCTCTTCCCCTTCTTTTCATACATACAGATGAATACAGATCCTGCCTGCCTGAAGCATAGATAGAGCAAAATTTACCTTTTTGGAGGGGGTGCCCTATCGCTTGTGGCATATAATCACTACATATAATGTACATGCCACGGGTTTTTTTCCCTTAAGAAATAACCTGCTGCCTCCTAATAAGATACCAGAGTATCATCAATCATTGCTACAGATTATAGACCGTATTTCATCATAATGCACACCAGGATTGTATCAAAGAACATCCTCCTCTGGGTGAGGAACCAGAACACGCTGAGAGAAGATGACAAGGACCGGTGGCAGGGAATCATTCAATCTCTGCAAACACAATATAGATGAGATACCCGACCTCCAAAATGCAAGAGACAGACTTCAGAATTCACAACTGTCTTTTACATTACCCTTCAGTTCTTTGGAGCAAACCATGTTGTAGGATGCAGCTGTGGAGTGGCAGCAGGACAGTATCTCACTGCCTGCCTGAACCTCAGAAGGGTGAGGAATGAAATCTATCTCCAGTAAAGCTGTGTTACTCCTGAATTATATAGAATACATATTGCTGCTGTACAGAAGTAGTAGAATATGCATTTATTACTCTAGATTTACACTTCCAAGTAACTCTTACTGGTTACTTTTCTAAGTGCATGTCCTTTGTAGTTTCTCAAATGCAGTATAAGAGCATCACATCTGGATGTTGCAGATGTCTTTACAGCTAAGTGGAATGTGTGATGTTCCAAGCACATGTATGTTTTCACTCATAAATTTGGAAAACAAGCATCTTCCCTAAAAGCCTCACAGAGCATTCTCCCCTTTCCCCTCCCTGCTCCACAAGCAACTTTGCAGCTCCCTGGAATTTTTTCCTAAACGATGTGACAATATAGAGAAGAGACTGATGTCCTAGCAAACAAGCGTAGGTGATTCAGCTCCAGGTTATTAAAGGTTTTACAAGAAAGTCTGATGAAAATTACTGTATATGTAAGGATCCCATTGCCCTGGAATGTCAGTTACTGATTCTAGAGCCCTGAGCTCTCCAACTACTATTTTTCTTCTTCAGACATTTTTAATATACTGCCTGTTTCCAGCTAAACCACCTATTTGCAGTCTCTGAGAACCACATTACTACAAGTCTTTGTAAAAGAAACATTCATTTCTGACCAAAGTTGGGAAGTGAATGACTATCAGATATATTGCCTTGTACATTAATATCCCAAGACAGATTGTTATAAATACTGTAATCTGAGAGAGGAAAATCGAGGCTTGAAAATCTGCCTGTTTTTTTCCAACTATTTGAACTCCATGGTTTAATAAAAGACATGCTGATTCCCCTCAAACCTTCAGCTGTGTCCTTCAACTATCACAGCTGTAATATGTATTAAATAATATCAACCATCTCAGAAACTCAGCACAGGACTGACTTTTGCTTCCATGCTTTCCTAATTACTCACTGGCATTATTCCCTACTATGTCAAAGGTAAAATTGTGTGTGTGCATGCGTGGAAATGGAATGAGCACATCATTTGTATACAGAAGTATAACACAGGCCACATACTTCAGCTCTATCAGCATTATCTCAAACATATGTTTCATATAGTGTAATCTGCACTAGATCCTTTCCTTCCTTTCCTGATCTTTTCCTCTAAATATGTTTAATTGTTTTATTAAATCTGTATACGGACTAAAAATGTAAAGTGCATTTTAGTTTACAATTATAATCTACAATGTACTTTTGTAAGTCTTTCAGAAAATGATTTAACCTCAAGAGCATAAAAGGACAGTCTAACTGGCTTTTACTAAACCTGAGCAATGTTAAGCCAATGGAGTTAATAATTTCTATTTCTATGGGATGATACAGTCCAAGTTCTAACCTGATATACATAGACTTTGGCTTTTTTAATAACTGTTCCAACTCAAGTCCTGCCTGGAACAGTAACAATTATCTTTTCATCTGAGAGCGCTCTTTTGGAGAGCTCATTCCCCCTCCACCACTGCTTTCCTTTGGTTTTCATTCCTTCTTTTGTAAAACAAAAAACTTCTTAAACTTTGTTCCCCCTGTATAAGTTAAACCAAGGTATTTTTTCCTAATAAGTTTGATTAAAGATATAGGATATGGAGCTAAGGCTAACTTCTTATAATACAGGGAAAATTCATTTATAAATCATATTACTATCCACAGAGATGTGAATTCTTAACTGTTCCATCTTTCTCCTTTACTTTGTTCTATGATCAATAACTCTTATACAAAGCTATTAGAAAAGTCACATAGCACAATACAGTGTTTTCTACTGCTGCGTGGAAAAGGAGACAGCTCCAAGTCTTTGGATTCAAAACAGGAGTAAATAGCTAGCAGGCTGAAGTAGGGTAAAGTAACAGTAATTAACATGCAAAGGAGCATTAATGTTGGACCTCAGAGATGGCAAAAGGAGATTTGGTTCTATTAGGAAAGAAGAAAGAATCTGAAGACGGGGTGATGGCAGTGAAACTAATATGATTAAAGGAGTCCTTTTGGAGCAACTTCACTGCTAGTAAGATGATGTTAAGAGACATCTAATCTCTCCAAAGTGACTGGAAAAAGCTTATATTGGGGATCAGAGACATAGTTCTTGTCCATTACTTTGAAATAAGTCCAGTTCTCACAGCCAGATTACTTTTTCCCATAAACAAAGTCTCTGGCAGAAGCAGCTTACAACCGAACAACTTGCTGCATAAGACAACTTTGTGCGACATGGATATCTTCAAACTGCTAATGGAAACGAATCCCAAACTTTCCATCACTAAGATTCTGCTTTGCCAAATGCCAGGTTTAATAAACTATTATTAGACTTAAATGTAGGCAAATTAGTATTACTAGGAAAAAAACCAATCCCAGATGACATAATCCTCAGTTGTGAAAAATCCATGAAATATAAAACTTGGGAGCAGCTGTCTGTTCCTAATGATTCCCTGGAAAAACAAAAGAAGCAATTACAAAATCTCACTTCTCATGCTTGAGATCTGAAGGCATGGTGCTTGCTTGGCTTCTTTGTAAAACTGAGTTCTCCTTCTCACTATCGGTTTCTTAAAGTCTTTTCCTTCTGCTGAGGCCTATGTTTGTGAACCACGCCTCCCAAATTGTTTGCATGGTCCAAACAAGAAACTGCGTACAAAAGCTGGTTTGAGAAATGTACATCTTAAACACTCCACCACAGCAACTCATTCTTGTGCTAAACATAAGGCTTAAGCGTAAGAAATGAAGGCTTTATAATGTACAATAGATCCAAAATGTTATTGCTACTCACTGCCTTTTATGGATCAAGATGTTATAATCTTTACTTTGGTTGTATAGATATGAATAAATGAAATAAAAGAGATCTGTACCTTTTTTACCAAGAATGCGGAAGTTCACAACAATTCCATGGGATGGCCATTTAGGAAGGGATCAGTTTGTAACCATCTTATGAACCTGAACATACACAAGTCCATGGGACTGGATGAAATCTATCCGTAGGTCCTGAAGGAGCTGCAAATGATGTTGCTAAGCCACTGCCCATCATATTTGAAAAATCATGGCAGTCAGGTGAAGTTCCCGAAGACTGAAAAAGGGAAATATAACCCCATTTTCAAGAAGGGCAAAATGGATGAGCTGGGGAACTTCAGAGCAGTCAGCCTCACCTCTGTGCCTGGCAACATCTTGGAGCAGATTCTCCTGGAAGGCGTGCTGAGGCACATGAAAAGCAGCAAGGTGGTTGGTGACAGCCAGCATGGCTTCACTAACGGGAAATCCTGCCTGACCAATCTGGTGGCCTTCTATGATG
>JANRGW010030687.1:0-14999 GCA_024733675.1 Psilopsiagon aymara | reverse complement strand
ATACTCTGGCAAGGAACAACAGTCTTGGGTAGGGCTTGAAGGAGAAACTGTTGACTAGAGGCAGAGCACCAAGTGAAGCAGTCTCCTTTCTGTACAACAATGAAGCACAGTCTTTTCAGGGGACATAAATTACAGGACACAAAGTTTGAAATCTACTGCTTTTACTTCTGTAGCAAGCATTACTGTTTTGAAGGACACGATCTTACAATGTAGAAGAAGGAATCATGACTGTGTACCACATTTCTACTAGCACAAAGATCAGGGAACTATTAGATTATTTCTTGTGTACCATGAGGCGGCATTTTTGACAAATGGCATCTGATGCCTTTTTGAGACAGATTTCAGCTTTCTCCCTCTGCATGCCTAATTACCACAGTAATGGAAGCTATTGCTATAAAGGACTAGCAAGGCAGTCTCTGCTAAACCTCCTTGAAACTCATGCGCTGAAAAACAAACATTGCCTTCCATATAAATGACTGCATTGGAAGCCACTATTGATTAATGCTGCACATTTTCTCTCAGTCTCAAATGAAAAAGATGCCAAAGAAATGTTATCACAAGGGCTTGTTTGCACAGCTTCAGAAATGATAGCAATCCATTAAGTATCCACCGCAATACTTGGGTAGCACAGGTAAGAATTAATTGGTACCTTCTCCCACCCCCCCCCGAACTTCAGATGCTGAAACTGTTTTTCCCTCTATTGAACCAGCTCGGCCTAGACTAGCTTGTCCCGCAGTGACATGTATATTGAATACAAATCAGACAGCAGAGCTTTAAACCTGTGTTGCAGCTCTCATTTCCAATTCGAGAACTGTACTATAATCATAAGCTTCTGGTGGATGAAAGGAAATCAGCTCTCTGAATATTAGCTAATGCCACATTTGCAAGTCCTGAAGAGATCTGTGCTGTTTAAAAAAAAAATAGATCATTTCTCGTGAACCTATATATATGAATCGCTTTGTACTGCTCGACTGATAGAAGCGATGCCTGTGCTGGGATTAAACCCTTTTCATCATAAAACCTCATCTGGTTCGGAGTCCAAGTCCATCAAACCTTTTCCCTTTAAAGTCCCGCCTTTGATTCTACATCAATTTATTCAAACCGCAGCTGGGTGGCTGAAAACGAAAGGACAGCATCATTTAAACCAACCATGTTCCCAACTTGAAAGAAGGGCTATAATTAAAAAAATGGGCATAAAAGAATGGAAATGGGATAATATTTTTTAATGGTAGTTCAAAGGCCGACAGATGTCAGAGCCTTTGAAGATGTCAGTACACTGAGCAAGAAGTTGCCATTAAATAGTTTGCCTGAGAGGTGAAGCAGCTTTTTAATGACTGAAAAAGCCCTTGCAGACACATCCTTGTGTTTTTAATTTGTCAGAGTTTCTGCAGTATTTTCTGATTAATGACACATGATTATAACTGCATAGCATACATATTTTTATACTTTGTTAAATGAATACTTTATTCCATATTCCTTCGGTGCCAGATAAAAACAGGAAAGCTTTACTAGAGTCCAAAACTATTCAGATTGCTCAAATATTTATGGTAATTTGAGGGGATTGGCCAGATACAGAGCTACTATGCTTGCTACCTTTTGTTCTTTAATGGTGCTATTACTACTGCCATCACAATGTGCATGCATTAAGGGAGCATGTGACACAGCAATGTATTGTACCCTTCCTGTGCCCTAAACAATTGGAGCTTTCATAATCCACTGATGAACAAGGTCATCACATCAAAATAACAGTTAGGAAAATTCCTCAACAGATCCTACACAATACCAGCAATGGCTGCCAATGTATTGTAAGTGGAAAATAACGCTTCTCAGAAAAAAAACAACCCTAAGATATTGCTAGGAAACATCGTGTTTTGAAGAAAAAATCACTAATATTTATAAATGCAGAGGAAGTCCTCATCATCTCTCTGTTAAAAACTGCTTTTTTTTTTTCTATTTTCACCAGGAATGGAAAATGTAGTACCCCAAACCCAGAGACAATCTCTTTGCTCCCAGGAGTAAGCTCTCAGATCACTACAAGAGTCTTTCGTGAAAGTGGCTGTCAAGCTGAGCAGGTAGAGCATAGCGAAGCAGCCCAGCCCTGGGAGGGACATGAGAAGCAAGCACTGCGTCCCTTGTGCTGTACCACACCTTGGAGAAGTCATTCATACAAATACACAGTCATTACAAGGGAATTTGATTAATGTACTGTTCTTTCTTCTCTTCCAACCCAGAGTCAGTTCGTTAATTGCATCATAAACAGAAAAATGATGGGCTTGGCTGTAACTTCACATACAGAGATTGGAGGTGCCTTAACACACAGCTCTGTGAAATCAGTTGCTGGTCTCCCCAGCTCATTTATATGATTTCATAATTATGAATATTTGGTTTGTTGCAATCTATACCTATCAGGACCATATTAGCATGTAATAACCATGCTGCCTACCACCACCATCATGAACCTCCTTGAGGGAAGGAAGATAACTGTTGTATGCTCACTGCTGCTCTGAAATTGCATGCATCTACAGCTGGAGATGAAGAAAGCTGTTAGCAACAGATGTCCTGCTATGTGTTCACAGCACTGTATAGTTACCCAACTGCAAATGCCGGCACTGTAAATTTTGAAAAGGAATAGTCTATAGCTGCAGAGAAAAGAAATGCAATTCTGAAATCCAATTCTCCCAAAGGTATTTATTGAATGGAAACGGAATCTTGCTAGGAAAAATACAACTACGTTAGAATTCCACTATTACAAACATGTAGAAGTGGAGTACTTTCAGTACAAACAGTTGTAAATCCAATTTACAACTGACCTGCAGCTTTCCTTGTCAGGTTATTCTAAAGTTACCTTCAAAGATAGCTTTATTAAAAAAGCTATTCTACCATTCATCAGGAGAACACTTGACTTTAGCACAAATCTCATGAACACTTGAACCTTAATCTGTGGATGCCCCATTACCCTCTCTCACCACTTTTCCTGGAAAACAAACCATGCATGTGAGCAGCCAGGAAGCTACTCAGCAGGATGGGGTGGAAGTGGCTACAGGGAACAACCACTACAATCAGGGTGTCAAACAGAGAAGCGAGATGAAGAGCTCACTCCCTCTTCCACCTGCATCTCAGGAGCTTGAAAGACCCTGCTTATGTGGAGCTCTCAGCAGGAGCGTTGAGACAGGGGTAAGCTTTGGATGAAATAAAGCAAAGGGAGCAAGCTCTGCTCATCTACCTCTCTTCAAATTGTTTTTGAAGAGGAAACACTGACACAAAAATGTTGCTGCTGCTCTTGCACAGAGATCGAGTGCTTTCTGTTCATATTCAGTTATTATTTTAGCACCATGGTAAAATAGAACAATAAATCTTTAAGCAGTTCTAGTTTAGCTGAAATAAAACAGCAGCAAACAAAGAAAAGGTTCTGGGACCCTAAACTGCAGGACTTGCTACTGCATTTCAAATTCATGCTGCAACCTTAAGGCACATTACACACAAAAGACGTATCAGACATGAACAAACATTGCAAGATTCTTCTAAACATCAGATACCTTGAAAATAATGTTTTGCTGCAGAAACCCATAGAAGCATGTGAAGCTGAGCCATTCAGGTTCTATCCATTAGAGGGCAATAATACATACACACACATGCTCATACATATATACACATAAACACACACTGACTTTAGCAGGAAAACAAGTATTTTCTCTTTAATATTACCAGTGGCATATAGACAACTTGGGTCCTGTTTCATACTCTTCCCCTCCACTCCCCAACAACTTTATACACTGGAACAAAAAGTTCAGTAACAAATTTTTCTTTAAATTTGCTTTCCTACAAGGAAATCAATGCAAGGTACAGTTTTGGAAAGCTTACAGTTAGTTGTTATTAAGTGTAGGTTGAATAGAGGGAGCAACCAGCATTTATATAAGCATGAAAATCATTATAAGGGTTCCGAAACTTTGAACAGACAAAAATGTTCTTCTCGTGCTCATCTCCCTCCTAAAGTCAAACACTCTTCCTTTTCTATTCAGTCACATGAGAAACCTCTGATAACAGCAGCAACTGCAGACGTGGCACATATCCAATATACTTTAGATTCTTGTTAATGCTACAGATAAATTGTGGAAAGGCATTTTCCCTATGTCATTAGTAGAGCCACTTGAGGGAACCACCTCATGTCCTGCATCTTCTGCTTGCTTGCTCAAACTATGTCAACCTACTGATAAACTTCATTGTGTTATCACAGGTCCTCAACCTCCTGTTTGCTGCCTCCACTTATAACAGCCTGTAAGCACACTTATGTTACGAGCGTATGTTATAGAAGAGGAACTATATGCTACTCCATATTTTCACCAACTCAACATAGACTCAGACCCCTGAGAGAATTCCAGCAATATAAATTACCATCAGCCCCTAAACTACGGCTTGTCAACATCTTATTACTTACAGGATTGTTGGAGTCTACAGTAATACACAGGCAGCTGTATCAGTGCCATAATGACCAGTAATTCCTATCGGCACCCAGACTACACTGATTTGTGTTGGGGGTTTATTTACTTATTTATTTTTAATTTTAAATACATTATTTGCAATGCTCAATCTGTATTTCATTAGAAATCATTCAGGTGATGATTTCAACTAACAACTAGTAGCTTTGAATAAATATATATGTTATACTGGACTGTTATATATGTTATAGACCGTTAAATAAATATATATGTTATACTAGAGGTTTAATTGAGATCTGAATTCAACCTCTTAAGTTCCAAGATGAAGATGTAGGACAACACAGCGGCCATGTGTGCTACCCAGCCAGCAGGCATGTGCCCAGGGGTCAGGGGTAAGCACCTCGAGCTCAGACATCCCCAATGAAACCAAACACAGCAAGACAAAACACAGCTATTTTCCAATATTCCAGCCTCCTCTGTGCTTGCAGCAGCTGCCTTTCCAAAACCCACTTTCCTCGCTATTTCTCTTTTCTAAACTCATTTTACAGATGCCAATACAGCAGAAAGCACAGACTACAAAAGAATTCAAGCTGTCAGAGACAACTTTAGAAGAATTGTATCACGCGGGTGAGAGATGGAGTTCACTCTTCGTGGGATTTGTCAGATCCGTTTCAAGTAAAAACACTGTGTCAGGGGTTTTTGTCTCTCTCATTCTTTATTTTCTTTTTCAAACTACATCAGTGCTGTTTTTATGAACTCTGAAGAACAACTTTTAAACCTAAAAACGGAATATTCACAATCAGGCCAATAGTTTAGGGGCCGAATAGTTCAGAATAGTTGCAATAGTTCAGAAGGACTTTCATACATATGAATACAAATTATTGTGAGATATGTAATTACAGTTTGAAATATACTGTTCTTCTCCATTAAACAGAAATCTACAGCATCCTTGACATCAATTTCTGTCATTTTGTCATGATAAACATTCGGGTATTAAGCACCTTCCACATCATGCACCCAGGCATGATTCCAATTAGTGCTGAATAGAAGACAAAATGTCAGCCTAATAAGCTTCAATTTGCAAAGGCTTTGAACATTTGATGATATCATCACTTTGCCAATCATTCCTCGTACTTTGGCTTCTTTTTTTTCCACATCACCTCCCTTGTCAAAAGAAAGTCTTTCAAATCTACAGAAATGGAGACATGAACAGTGTCAGTCATTGGTCTGACTGAGCTAAAAGATCCAAAACTGACTCCCCGATACATCAACAGAGAACTGTGATGTGCACAATATTCCCTCAAAGCTAATTTGCTGCCAACATGTAAAGTAATTGGGGGAAAAAAGTCGACTTTAAAGTCATACTGTGAAAAATGCTTCTTCGCATGAAATCCACACTAAAGACCTTGCATCACTGTCAGAGGCTGCGTCATCCCTTCAGAATGAAGAAACAGTATTTGTTCAAGTGAGATGACAATCATTTCTTCAAAGGTGACTGGACCAAAGAGCAGCTCTGCCACCTGACTCCATATTGAAAAGTTTCACTGTATAAAACCAATTTATTTTCTTTCTAATTTGTTTCTTTTAAAAAGTTTTCCACGAGGAAAAAAAGACAAATTGCAAAAAAGGTATATACAAGTCTGGGCTCCTCCACTGGCACATAGCTGTTACTCACTGCCCAGAACTGGCAGGAGACAAAACCCAGCCTAAACTGCGCATGGCATGCCAAGAGTTGGTGCTCTGGTAGGAAAGCAGATCGAGCAGCATGGAAGGGGTGGATCTGGGACTGCCTCCAAGCCAAAGCAAGGGGAGGGAGTTCGGAGCACCCACCAAGCACTGCAGTGTGAGGAGCGGTGCTGAAAGAGAAGAGCGCAGAGCACTTGGCTACCCCTCCAGCTGATGGGTTAGCAAATTCCTAACATCTGAGGCAGAAAATGAGACCTCGAAGACTTGCTGCAGACACCAGGGCTGGGCCAGTGGGGAAACAGCTGCAGAGATGTTTAACAGTGAAGCACTCAGCCCGGTGTCTGTGCCAGTAACATCATCTCCAGATCCACAGAGAACCCATCAGGGGGTGTGTGGTTTGTTTCCTTTCATAGCTCTTGTCTATGAAAAGCAAAACCAGAGAAGCTTTCCGGTTTTCTTCCTGACTAAAGCAACATACGGAGGAGGAAGTAGCTCGTGGTGGGGTACCCAGGACAGTGCAGCACAACATAACCATCTCAGCTGCAATTTGTTACTGGTTTTCCACTTGAAGGTTTCTCTATAATACTTTAATGTGGGAGCGTGCGGAGCTTTATGGATGGTCTCATATTTCTCAACTGACATATCTTCAGCCAAAGCATGTCAGCTACAGGAGAGGGCAAAGCTTTTCACTGGCTTTGTGATTTCTTCTTCCCCCATCACAAACCACATGAAAGAAAAATACAAATAAATTAGCTCTCCAAAATTGCTATTTATTACCTCATCATGAAATCGTCTACTGGACCCTGCAGTGGTATTGAGTAACATCATTACTTAAACCATAAAGAGGTTGTATTTATTACCTAAAATTGGGAAAATTAGCATCCATATGGATCTTATTGTTTTAAGACCAGTCATGCTGCCAAAACAAGTGGTGTTAACATTCCAAACTGCAGATTGTCATAATTTCTTGTCGTGTTTCATTCTTTCATTTGGTATTTATAATACCTTTGAATTGAGGAACTGAATGGATCATAAAATCTCTCCTATCAGATAAATCATTTAACAGCTAGACTACTGTTCGAACCCTGATTTATGGTGGCAGTGAGTGAATGGAATTAACATCTGCTGACCTAAGGAAGAGAGACTAAATTGATTTTGGATCATCTTTCTCTAGAAAAGGGACAAGAGAAAAAGCACACTCTAAAAACTAACTATTTAATCTGCAATACATAGCATGTTAGTAGGTAGTCACAGACAGGATATCCTAACCTCCATCCCTGGAAAAATGATGGAGTAAAACTCCAGGAAATTAATTTCCAGGCACATGAGGAATAAAAGGGTCACTGGCAACGGCCAACCTGGATATACCAAGGGCAAATCATGCTTGATCAAACTGATGGTCTTCCACAGTGAAATGAATGACTCCGTGGAAAGGGAACTGTCAACAACTTTCATCTTTACTTTTTGGCAAGGCTTTTGATACAGACTTCTATGGCATTTGTCACTTGGTAGGACCTTCAAGAAGCTCATCAAACTCAGTTTATTCAGCCTGGAGAACAGAAGGCTAAGGAAAAATCCACTTGCTGTCTTCAACCAAGTGTAAGGAATTGCAGAGAAGACAGAGGCAGACTTTTCTTGAAGGAGGCAGTGGAAGGCTGAGGAGCTACAGATCCAAATCGTAACAATAGATATTCCAACTGGATATAAAGGAAAAGAAGTTTCACAATGGATTAGTAAAGCCCTGGAGTAGGTTGCTCAGGGAGGTTGTGAAATCTCCATCATTGCAGATTTCAGAACACAGCTGGACTTGGCCCTGAGCAGCATGATGTTGTTTTGAAGTTAGACCTGCTTTGAGCAGGAGGGTGGACACTGTGACCTCCAGAGGTCCTTCCAACCCAAAACATTCTATGATGTTGTGAAAAATCTTCAGTATGAGTCCTGATCTCTCATTAGAGGATGTCCCTTCAGGCATCCAGTGGAATGTCTGAAGCTGATATCACTGCTGTTTTCTAAATTGCTGTACTTGTTCTATGGACTAAGAGAAGTCAAATTCCTTCTACTCAACAACTCTGTCAAGCACACTATAGTGTAACACTATCTTATTCACAAAAGAACTAAAAACCGTTAATAATGTTGTGAGGGAGCATTCCCTTCTTTGTACAGCAAACATTTACCAAACAAGTTTAGTTGTAACATTTGGAACAATCTAATATCAAAGAAACTCATCCAAAAGCAAAGATTTAGACTCTTACACTTGGAAGTAGTATCAATAAACAACTTCAGAGTCTGGCTTTGCCACACTGAACTTCACATACAAGAGCTTATATTGTAAGTTGACCATTTCTGCAGAGTAACACAGTATTTCTGCCTCCCTGCTTAAGGAATTATGTTACCCCATCTCAAATCCACAGTTACTATCACCTATTTTGGGTTTACTGATGTACTTGATCATTTATGACTTCAATATTCCCTTATATCATTTTAATTTTATAAATAACTTCAGACCATGTACAGCTTATTGTCTGTTAGTGTTAATCATTCATTGCAGCTATCACACACAAACCCTATCTGCAAAGCCACACCTAGTGCATATGTTTAAACCCTGGCATAAAGCTTCTTTACCTTGCTGATGAGCAAGACTGATCTCATTTTTTCTCTCAGAGAAATTATTCTATATTTATTCTATTCAGGAAATCATCATTTTTTCCTAAACAGGGAGTACTGGCATAAAAGAAAATTACTGCCATATGATATGCACCCTCTCCCTACACAAGTGAAATAACGTATTGCAACTTTTCAGCTGCCAATATTTAAAATTAAAACAAGAAATAATAGAAAAGTGTGGATTACAATGCAATGACAATTACCATATATTCAATTTCATATTATACAAACAAAAAGTCGATTTTGCTGAAAATAACTCCATCTCAGAACCAGAGTTGCTGTTCTGTGATGAGACAGTTTCTATGGCAACTGCCTTCTCTTTTACCTACACTGTAGATGGCACAAAATGTCAGTTCTTTCCTAAGCTAACTTAACATTTTTAATCAGAAAATGATAATTTATGCACCATTATGTATGGTTTCCAAAACCACCTTTATTAAATATTTCAAATGCTGGGCAGCCTCAAGTATAAAAGGACAGAGTAGCAAGTAAAGTGCCACCTCCTGCACCTAATTCCTTGCTAATTGCAGTCCTACAGTAAAAACCCAGTCAAGGAAAAATGTGGAAGAGATCACAGATGATCACCCAGTACAGCACAAAAGCGCTTTGATGGTTCCATTAAGCAAGGAAGTGGCAGATGTTTATAGCTTGTTCAAGTCTTTTGAAAGGCATCTCAAACAGAAGCAACAGCTTAGAAGTGGGGACCAGAAGCAAAGTGGTTGATGTGAAACTACAAATGTGGCAAGGCAGCTTCGTCAGGGTGGGAAGGGGAAGGTGCACAGGAGGCCCAGGCTCTTGCCTTGATGGAGGTGCTTCTGAAGGGAACTCTGAGGCTCAAATGTGTGCTTCAGCTTTAGAGCAAAAGTTCATTTTTTCCTCTAATCTCAAAGATTATCTGAGCTGCAGCCCAGATTCTTCCCACAGCTCCTTTGCATTTACTCAAGTACAGCTTAAACCAGCTGTGTTGATTACTTGAGCCCAGCACAGGATAGTATCTGAATACTTCCCCAGGAGACTGGTGCATTTGGCCCTTTTACTGAACACTCAACGTCACAGCAACACCATTAGTTAAAGCCCAGTTTGAGCATCCGTAGAAGACCCACTGTGAGATCCTTGATTTTAGTACAGCTTTACCATCAGAAGGATCCATCCCAACCTTGAGTCAGCAGAATATGAAGAACAACCAAGGAAAAACACAGAAGTGTTGCAACAAATATTTGGTACTTTAAATATTTTACATCAACAGTCAACATTCATTTTCCTGGTTTGATTGGTGGCAATTTAAACATGCTGCAATATAGAAAAAGCTTTTGTTTAGGAAAGACTAAAAGGGAACGGCTGTGTGTCTACAGAAGCCTGACTGTCAGCCCAACAGCCACTTTCCAAGTAAAATATAACAAACAAATATTTAGATTGCAAGCCCATGATTTAAATTGTCTGCAGAGCAAGGCTGTATAGCCAACAATGCATTTCTTCCCATGCCAAAGACATCTTTCATGAAGAAAAGAATAAGGAGTCAAAGGAAAAAAAGTGAGTCATAGAATCTATTTACTCAGGATTGTATACAGAAGTGACTTCAGTAGCACCACCAACATCTGAACGTTTCACAAGCTACATCTATCTGTACCCTCCAGACACGATTAGACAAACTGCTTCTACTGATACCAGAATAACAACCCTGTGGAAACTGGTTTTTGGAGATATAGAACAATAACATGAAGCAGAAGAGTTCATCAGTGTTTTATCTGTATGGCTCTTCGAGATCAAAGTTTAAGAAAGTTTCCTATTGTGGAAGAAATGCTCCCCAAATCCTTCTGTATTAGTGTAATACTGGAAAGTTAACTGCTACAGCAATATTTACACACAGATAGGAACTGCACATGTGTTGGGGTATTTAGTTATCATTGAACAAGTATATAGTATTTCTATTGATTTTTTCTGTATTTTCTCTTGTCAATAGTTGATAAGCTCTCCATCAAACAAATCAGTTACACTTCAGGCTGACTATGTTCAGGAAGGTAAGATAAATCTGTTCTCCCCAGTCTGTAGATATAGTAATTATCTCTACAGAACCATAAACATATACCAAGGATTTGTTGGAACGAAAATAACTATCACTGCTGGGATGAAATTAATGATCATGACTGGGTTGGGTTTTTATTGTTAACAGGCTCAAACAGCTCAGAATTCATTAGACAAAACCAGGTGCAGAACACCAGTTGCAAAAAGATCACCATTTACAAGTGGGAAGAAGCAAATTTTCAAAGGGGAGAACCCAAAAAGAAGTCAAAGAATTGCCTGTACATTGGGCATCAGGGGAGGAGCCACAGAGTTCTGAGAAGGTACAGCAAAGCGGGATGGTAAAGACCAAGGGGATTAGGGGAAACGCAAAAAGCAAAAGAGGAAAAAGGAAACGGATACTTCAGCCACAAGAAAATACCTCATTAACTCTTCTCACCAGCTCCAGCCTGCTCCTTTTTTGTAACAACCTCCATTCTCAATGTGCGTGTTCGCCTGAGTTCAGAACTGCTCAAGGTTCTCCTTTCCCCATGAATAACGGTTTATCAAGAGCCCTAAGACACCCCTAAGGAGCAGTGATCTTCTCTTCAAGAAGCCTCATTTCCCAGATCAGACATCAGTGACGCATTCTGGCAAAACGTGCCTCAGCGTTTGCGCTACTCTTGACCCAATTACAAATGGATGAAAACATTGGACTTGCCAATTATCTCACAAGAGAACCTGGAAAGGAATTCAGCTTCCTCAAGGAAACTTTTCTCCTCTTGCTGAGGTGCCAAGTGCCACATTTGAAGTTACAGGGGTGTATTTTTTCCCCATCTTCTTGCCCGAAGGTCAACGTCAAAGAACAAGCACAAAAATGATCCAAATCTGTACAGCAGCTGGAACATGAAAATCTTCAAGCTGGTTGAGGGCACATGTCAGATGCTGGGGAGACAAGGACACTCACAGGACAAAGGGGCAATGTAAGGGCACAACTGGCACCACAGCCCATTTGGCATTGGTTGATCAGGATTTCCCAACCTCACCATCTCATTTCACAGAAGCAAATTAGAGGTATTGCTCTATGTAATCATAAGTCTTGATTCAGAAAAATCGCCAATTCAGCAGCCAGGCTGGTTTTATTAAAACAAAGGAATATCTCTGCCATCCAAGGAGTGCCCTGCTTTGTGAACTAACGTATAAACTAAAATTATTTAGGGATGTGGGGAGTGAATGAGCAACCAAACTGCTCCCAGAGAAAATCCAGGTAACATAAAAATCTAAATTAAATCGAAGTAGTGATTCAAAACTACCCTTTAAAAGCAAGAGAATCCTGTATTATTAGCTACTTTTTCAAGAATAACAATATTATGACAGTTCATAGAAAACGCATAGCATTTAAAAGACTACAAGAACACAGCATGGTATAAAAGCCTTTGTACTGCTTTGACTTTTATTGACCTACACGCCGATTTACTCCTCCCCAAGCATTATAACCCTAGGTGAAAAAAACCTAAGTAAGCCTCCTAGAAATGGAGAAATCCAAGAGCTAAAGTGGAATGAAACTGTTACCCAGAAATCCACCAGCAACACAAAAGGTGATTCACTCATACCAAGTTCCTTTCCTGAAAATAGATTAAACTTGTATTTTAAAGAAGCAGGAACATTATTTTATATTCCATTAAAATCTGGTAATGCACTGAAATCTTAATTTTTATACTTTAGCTGTGATTAAAGCATTAATATATTCATATTTGAATAAAATCTACCCGCTTTGTATACTATCTTTTACAGTAGCTGAAGACCTATGTGCAAGTGGAGACCTTGGATAGGCAATATAAGAGCAAATTAACCTTTTCAGTAACAATGTAATAAATTGGTCTGCAATACTCAGTCACAGCTGTCTTACAAATATACTAAGGAATGTCTTTAGGAATATACTAAGAAATATGTAATCTAAACATTCGCTACTCTTTCATATGGAAAAGGATTTAAGGAAGAATAAATACCTTTAACAACGATGCTTTCACATCCTTCACTAAACAGTGAACAAATAGGTCCTTCAAAACAAGCTGCTCTATGTGATTATCTCTAATTATTATTTAAATTTTTTTAAATGCCCAGCAAATCTATTTTTCATTCAGCGAAGCAAAATGGCCTCTTCTCCTGTTTCACTGCGCCTCGACCGTAACATAAAGCAGTCCTAAAGAATATTGCTGCCAAACATGGCTCAAAATTAACAGGTTTTCCAAAGCCGTGTTTACATAAACTCATTAAATCACTGTGATATCTTTGTTAGAGACTGCCAAACGTTTCATAAAGGATATTGGCCATTAGCACATCCAATGGCCAAACATGCTTCTTAGAGAATATATGCAAATCTTGAGAAAAATTATTAAAAATACGCGCCACAATTCCATAAGGAACACCAGTATTGTCTGTTGAGCTCACTGCAAAGACAAAGTGAATCCTAATACAAAGACTAGAGAAAGGAAAGAAAAACAATTTATTTCCCCAAATGGAAAAAAATCTGCATCCTTGAAAGCTGATAGATTCTTACTAGAATTTAAATAAACAGCTCTTCTAGTCAAAGGCAACCGTGCTTTCCTCCCTGATTTACATGACATTCTCGTGGCAGCAATGTTCAAGTGACTGTACAGGGATATTCAAAGAAAAGCCCTGTAAAAAGGCCAAAGTTTTTTGCTATTAAGACTGTTAGGGTTTCCCTAATAGCTGTGATAATTTCCAGCTTCCTATGTAGCACCTGTAGCAGCATTATACATCCCATTGCAATGAGAAAGCACAAACTTTGGTTCCAACCTTTGCCAGAAATGACCCCCAACAGAATGAAATAGATACACTTACAAGACACCTCCCAGATTCTCCAAATTTGCTTAAGACAGTCTCTTTACCTTTGCATTCAGTGTTATGCAGAGCAATACGCAGAATGCTGGCGTGTAGACAGAATAATTCTGTATCATTTTAAACCTGGTTTGTTCTTTTTCTTTTAACTTGAGTGCCATGCAAACACAACATCAGGAACGTGGACAAGAGGATGATACAACTTTGACAAGGCACCCTCAAAGAGCTGTATAGTTAAGATGCATCTATCTTGGGCCAAAACAAAAAATGCAAAGATAAAACCCTTCAACACTTTCAGTCTTTGTTCACTCTTACAATAAAGTGGAGAATAAAGGGCGAGGTTCACTTTTTCGGAAGCCACCTGAATATCCTCTTCGAAAGCGTTCTCACAAAAGTAACTCTCATTTTTCTTGGAAAACCATAATGGTGGAAATGGAGAAATAAGTCCTTGCTCTGCAATGTATCCTTTATCCTCCCCCAACCAGCCGACTGCTTTCCAATAGACTTACTTAAGCCACACTTTGATAGTCTGAGTTATCCAAAGGTAAAAGAAAAAATTAATTTAAAGTCAATATTCAATTTCATTAAGCTACATTAAAGTTGCCAGTGAAAGACACAGCCCACTAATCTACAGGAAAGTAAAGTGAAAACGCCTCAATGTCAGAGTCGTATATCTCATAGGGAAGGCGGTGGTGCGCGGAAAACATACATCGTTAAAGACGCCTTCCCAAAATGTCCAGTTTTGGGATAAAATAATCCGTGCATGATAAGTAATTCTAATGCTGATTAGTAAAGATTATTTTCTGAATACTCTTTCAACTACAAAATCACCTCAATTTTTTTAAACATTGCCATTGCAGGCCTTTTTTACATAGGCTCTTAGGAAAATACACCATGCCGTCCTCACAAAATACATTGAAAAAAATGCTATCAGATGGGTTTTGAACTGAAAACTCATAAAGATCATTTTCCATGCTGACAGTGTGCATTTCATCCAGAAGTTTGAAGAGTCAAATGCTACCCCAGCTGGGGGTTATTCTGCCAAATGGCTTCCAACAGTGACCAGAGATGGAGGATGGGAGGGGTGCATGTGCGTGTAGGAAAATAAACGTGATGGTGAGCAAGCTCAAAGCCACATCATCTTATCAAACACCCGATATACGGAGCCAAACACACAGTGCAAATCTAGAATACCAAACTAAAACAAAAGGACATGAACAAAATGAAATAAAGGCATTTATGAGTTACCTGCAGAGATTTCAAAACAACAAAAAAGAAAGAATCCGAATGAAGCAGATACAATTCAAATGGATTTGCCCAGGAAGGAGAAAAGGAGGGGGTGAGTGTGAGGGC
>JANRGW010030686.1:0-27199 GCA_024733675.1 Psilopsiagon aymara | reverse complement strand
GGGAAGGGAAGGGAAGGGAAGGGAAGGGAAGGGAAGGGAAGGGAAGGGAAGGGAAGGGAAGGGAAGGGAAGGGAAAAGAAAGTGAGGAGGAGCACAACAGTCTCAGGCATGACGAGGGGCATTAGTACATGGCATCCCACAGCCAGCTCCTAGGAGAAGCAAGGATGTGGTTGCAAGGTCATCCCATAGGAGAGAACTGACACTGCCTCCTGATTTCTCTGTGCCTCCTGGAGCCCAAGCACTGAACGTTTTTGCTCCCTTCACACGCTGAGCATTGGAGATTTGCATTTATGCAATATGGAAAAGGAAGATGAAGGCATAGGCGGTGGTGCAGGAACTTGCTCCCAGGGTGGCTTTGTAGCAATGAGAAGGGATGTGGGAAGCGCCAAGGAAAGACACTTGATCTGCTCATGCCTGAGGCTAGCGCTTGATGGACAGACACCAAAGCAGACACCTCATGAGCAAGTGCCAGCAGAAATGTTCAGCAGTTCAGTTGCCCGAGGAAAGTTTTTCTCAGGATGTCCTGCCAGCTTCCATGGACGGTGTTACCTGCCACCACAAGTGCCCCAGGACAGGAGAATGTCATTGTGCTCTAAGTTAATTTTAATTGACATTTGAATAAAAAATCCTCCGTTCCTCACCTCACTGATCCCTTTGCCATTTGATTCCTGAGAGTATGTCTAAAATTAGGCCTTTGAAAGTACTTCATAGCGGGGCTTGCAAATGGTATATTTCCCTAAGCTTGCTGCCCTCGAGAATAATGTTTTGCCATCTTATGACTTGGCTCGTAGCTGGAATTTCATCTGCTTAAATTTGGGACATGAAGGCTCAATAATACACTGCAACTCCAATAACAGAGGAGCTGAAAAAAATCCCCTAAAGCATATCAGGTTCATTTAAACAAAAAGCATTATTATTTAATCCTTAAACTTGCACTAGTCAGAATGCAGGAAATGAGCCCTCAACAGTCCAGGGTCCATCCGGCTTTCAGTGTAGCACAATTCCCTCCTGAGGATTCCTTGAGACACCAGCAAGGACATTTTGACACATAGCATGTCATCTGCTGTCACTGTGTGCACTGGGGAGGGGGAAACTGCTTTCTCCTTCACTGCTAACAGCCTGAGCACCCCACTTTGCCAGCATCTCCACATGTCAGCCAATTTTTTGTGTAATCTTTTTTTAATGAGTGACCATTACATAAAAATAAAAGTAGTTAACTAAACCATCTGTTCAAATAAGACAAGTTTTGTGTAGTCAGATATTTGGCTTCAGATCACATTTCAGTGAGGCATTCTCTGAAGAGTATCTTAAAATAGAACCAGGCTATTAAAAGAAACAGAATTCTATTTTTGACATGGGTTTTCTAATTTTAGTTGCTACTGTGGGCTCCAGGGCTCCTGTGGGACTTGGACCAGAGATGGGGTTGATACTAGGGGTGAGATTCTCCCATGCAGTCTGCTTCCTCTGGTTTGGAGCTTGTTTACTTGAAGAAGCTGGTAGTGTGTCCTATGGGTGAATGGACATTCATCATGTGTGCACCTAAGCCACACAGCTTTGTGCAGTTTATGCTGATCTCTTTGGCAGCAGATTACACATGCTGTGAAAAGCATTTGCAGCAAGGAGCAAGGTTGAGATACACTTGCTGTTTCTCACTCCGTGATATTCCTGCCTGTCCTTTGTCCTGCTTTTCTTATGTGCAGCACACAACAATGTCCTGTGAGATGCTATGTTGCTCTCTCCAAGCCTGCCCATTTGGGGCCTCGCTCTGCTCCCTGCATTTTAGTTGCTTTTTACTGTGGCACAATTCTTATCATTCTTTCTGATAATTTTGTCTTTGAGTTTCTCCACATCCTGTCATTATGTGATCTCTTGAAGCCACAATACGCACCCCTATTATTTTCTTTCCCTCTAAAAGCTTGTCTTTGTCCACTGGCTCAGCTATGGTAGCCACGATAACGATTTGGTGTTTACAATAACTAAAAAAAGGGAAGCCTGTAGAGGATTTAGGCATATCAGTGCCATGATTTCACTACCAAATCATTGACTGAAGCAGCGTGGTTTGAAAGATAAAGGCTGGTCAGAAAGGTGTGACATTTACCCCCTGTACTCATGAGACCCAGAGCAATCACTTAACTCAGTCTCCTCGAGTTCTTCCGGTTGTAGCATGAAGCTGATGGGGTGCCACTGTGCTATAAGTGTCAGATAATTATTAGAATTGATTGCTTGATTTCAGGCCATGTCATTTCTTCTCTCTGGAGACAGAGGTCAAGGAGGAGGCTCATGAGAAGGAAATTCCATGTTGCTTGAAGGCATAGATGGCATTGCCATTACTAATGGAGAAGTGTGTAAAATAAAGGCTATAATGTTAAAAACAAACAAACAAAAAAACATACTGGTTTGAATTGTTCATGTGTGTTTAGCTTGTTAGCTAGCAATCCACTCAGGTTTGCAGGTGCAACTTCTGTTATGTCTTGCATTACTCCACAGGACTATTTCTTTTGACTATTTCTCTTTACTATCTCTAGCCCTTGGGATGCCTTTCACTGGAGTTTTAGAAGAGATCTCTAACCCACATGGGCTCTGTGCATGGCCTAGATTCTGGAGGAGGCCTTACCCCCTCTGGGCACTCCCAGGTTGGAGTCCTGACAATGTCTCTTGGTTTGCCAAGGCTGAGCCTGGTATCCATCTCCTTTGTCTCTCCAGGCTTGCACTGGAAATGCAAATCTCTGCCTGACATTTCCTGTAAGGATCTCAGGTCCCTGTTCCCCCCAGGGTGAGTGCCATCAACACAGATGTGCCACTGCTTTCATGCCTGTCCCACCACCAGCACCAGCCCTCCACGTCTCTGTGCACTTGCAGACTGACTCGCACAAGTGGGCAACTTCACACCAGTGCTTCTGGTGTGAAGACATGATCATGTGCAAGAGCTAAGATACTCCAGCAAGAGGGGGCCTGCAATGCTAAGAAGATCAAGGATCCTTTAACTGGCAGGGTGCTGGTGTGTGGAAGTTCTTCTGTTGTTTCCTCATATGGAGCATGCCACATCTGCTGATCTGGTCCATCATGCTCCTGCTACTTCACACCATGTGCTTCCCCATCCCAGCATCTTCAAGGTCCTGTCAGGGCTGATACACTGAGAGTGAGGTGCCCACAGAGGGCTGATGGATGAAAACTCACAAGATGGGAAAGACTGCACCATATCAGGCATCCTGTGTAAGGGTTCTTCTTGGCATGTGGTTCTTCAGCTACAGAAGCAGTGCCCTGGCCTGGAACTAGGGGGAGATGACCTCTCTTCAGGGAGGTGTCATGGCTGTCTGGCCCTCAAACAAGCATATGCATGAAGACAAAGAGGAGATTGAGAGTTGCTGGAGGCACCTTGCTGTAAGAGACAGAAGTCTCTGCCTGCCAACCTGACCTGTGCTTGGGTCTGGGACACTGATGACCAAGGGTTGTCTGGCCTCAGGCTATTACCCTAGCTGTTCCTCCACACGGGCACCGATGTTACTGCAAGGGACTTCAAGCATATCGGGAGAGACTACATGGATATTGGGGCGCTGGCTAAGGGCCTGGGGTCCTAGGTTGTGTCTTCTCAGTCTGGTTGGTGAAGAGGAACTACAACATCATTAGAGTAACAGGGATGTGTTGAGACAACTCACACAACTGGAGTGCTCATCGCAGGTGGACACCAGATCTTCAGAATAGACAGGCAGGGAGACAAGGCAATGTGGATGAATGTATGTGATGGAGCAGCTCTGACATTTGGAGATCCTCTATGGGTTAGAGATTAGGCTGAGTGACAGCTTGTAGGTCAGGAGAAGGGTGAGTATCAGTAATGGTGACAGTCTGGTAGGACTGTTAATGACCACTTAAGTAGTGTGAGGAAGAAGATGAGGCCTTCTTTAAACAACTTAAAGATATTTCTGGATCATATACTCTGCCTCTGACGGGAGATTTTAACTTCCCTGATGTATGCTGAATGAGCACTAGAAAGGGATACAGGCAAACCAGGAAGTTTCTGGAAAATGTCTGGGCCAACTGCTTGACAGAGGTACTGGATAAGCCAGCCTGGGATCACACACACACACCCTGGACCTGCTATTCATAAAGCATTCACACTGGTTGGGAGAGTGATAATCAGGGGAAAGCTTGGTTGTGGAGACCCTGAAAGATACCAAAGAGAATGAAGAAGGCAAATAACAGATTACAGACCATGCAGCAAAGCGGAGTCTTCAGTGTCTCCAGGCTTCTGAAGGGCAAAATGAGTTCAGGAAAACTGGTAAGTCTTTACTGCCATCCTCTTCTAAGCACAGAACCATCTCAATGTGCAGGAAAACAAGCAGATATTTCAGAAAACTGGTTTGACTCATCAGGAAACTCATGACTGAGCTACAGTGCAAAAGATGGATGTAGGGAAAAACTTTTTCTCAATCAGGACAGTCAAGTAGGAGCTGCCCAGAGAGGCTCTGCAATTTCCATCCTTGAATGTTTTAAGGTCCCAGGTGGATGAAATCTTGAGCAACATGATTTAATCTCAGACTAATCCCACTTTGAGCAGAGGGCTGGAATAGGGCCCTCCTGAGGTCCCTTGCAGCCTGAGTGGTTCTCTCATTACGTGAAATAGTTAACTTGGTAAGACTAGCTGATTCTTTATCAGCATCAGTATGACCATTGAAGCCCAATGAATTTCCGCATAACACCACTGAGTAAGTGTGAGCCTTTTAAAGTGCACATTCTGGAAGGCATCAGCTTTGGAAATAAAAGGCTGGCTGTTGCAGATACTAATAACACTACCAAAGAATGTCGGAGTGACATACAAATACATCTACTCAATCTCTGTACAGATGTAGTTGTAACACCTACCGATAGCTTAAAGTGATATTTTGGATAAAAAAATGCAGTCATAGCATCACTGATGTTATGAAGAGAAACTGAACAAAGCTGTTATTACTGCCCTCAGCTTTCTGTGTTAAAAATCAGATCTTCTTTTTCCAGGAATAGCCCTTCATGGAGTAGCGAATATTGTTTATTTTTCAAGGATAATGGGCTAAAGCTTTGTATCAATCCAATCTTTTTAATATTTAGAGATCAGCTTATCTTATTGGAGGCTGCCAAAAGTGATTAGAGCTCCAAAAACTCTACATTCGAACAGGGATTTTATCAAATTGCGCACATCTGGAAAAAGGCCAACAAAAACAGTGACTGGAGGGAGTGGAAATCGTGTCTCAAAAATGGGATGAGAAGCTGCGGAATAATTATTCAAAAGCTATGTGGGCTTTCATGAACATCTGCCAGGTGACCAAAATTGCCATCTGAATAAGGCATTATCCACAGTTGGACCAGATTTAGCTAAACAAGCCATTCCACTGGGCATAATTGCACATTTTTCCATCCTTATAGCTTTTCTATCAAGTGTGGATACCCCAAGAGCACTGTAAATTCATACCCTGTCTTAATGCACACTAGCCTCCCTTTTTAAACAAGCCCTTAGAAACAGAGGTACCTCCACCAGTATGAAAGGAGTAATGCTTGCTTAAACACTGCAAGATGAGGAAGAAATTCAGTGGTCACCGCAAACAAATGCGGGTAAATACACCACTGGCTATTGGAGTAGACTTTTAGTAATGAAGGCATCCATTATATTTGTTTAGCCAAAAACACAGAAATATATCCATAGGCATCTACTTCATGTACCAGTATGCACCCTCCACAGTGTATGAAAGCACTGTGTGCAAAAATAGTCTCACAAGCGTGACTGAAAGCTCTTTTTCCACTAATGTGAGAAAAAGGGAAAAAGATACTTGACTTTTTCCATCCCACTTGTGTTCCACAAAACAGCTGTCCACAGTTATAAGCGTCAGGCACCCAGAACACCTGGGGTCTTCCAAGGGACATTAATCACAGCCTGTCGAGAGGAGAAGCATAAGAACACCAGCATCAGGAGGACTGGCTCCACAGATGGGGCCAAGGGAGTGCTCTTTGAAGGTGGCATGAGACCCCAGCTCCAGCGTGCTTTTTACTAATGCTCCCGGAGGAAATCTGCACCAGCCAGAATTCCTCCAAGGATTCAGAGGCAGCAAGGGCTGTAAAAAAAAAACATGCTAGTTGGTTTCAGGCCATAGTCTGCATCTGCACAGCAAGATGCTGTTTGCTGTTTGATTCAGGATCTCTATTCCCTTTGCTCATTTCAACATAGTCTGTAAGCCTGCAGAGTGAACCCTAAATGCAGATGTAGCTGGAAAAGATTGCCTTTTGAACTAACATTTCTCTTTTGTTAATACTTTCTGGAGTGTATTGCCTGGAGTAAAGAGTTTACAAGACCCAGGCTTTCAATTAATTTCAATTACATCACAAATCATAAATTGTAATGGTGGTCAGGTCATCTAGTTCACCTGCCAGTATAGTATTTCATGAATAGAGGATATAGGTTGCTTTTCAATTGCTTGTTCACTTAGAAGGCAGGATTTGTTATAGGCAAAAAAAAAAAAAAAATGATGCCTGTAATAGTTTGGTTTCGCTTAAGCCCCTGTAGATTGCAGCAAGTGATCAAAATGGGACTGTGCACATGATGTAATGCACATATGTGCGCATCAGGACAACCAACCAACAAGAAAGAGAGAAACAAAGTGATGTGCTTTATATGCATACAGCGTGTCTACACAGATCAGTGCAGACAGATGTGGTCTCCTCTGCAGGGCATGTTAGCATGGGCAGGAAAACATCTCAATGATTTCCAGAGCAGAACTGGCTCCCATTTGATCAGCTCAGAGCATGGCAGATGAGCATTCTTGTCTGGGCCTATCCATGTAGAACATGCCCAGACTCACCTCCAGACTTTCAAAATATCCCTGGAATGGAAAGGAGCTTTTCCAGTTAGGACCGAAAATAGATACTTGTTGGAATAACATGCATACTCACTAAAGCATTTGAAGTGGAGAAAGACAAAAAATATACTAGAAACCAAAATCAGATGACCATGAAACAGGTTGTTGAAGCAGGGGTCACTTATCATGATACCATGGCAGATCTTGAGCCCAGGGTCAGGTATTTATTTCCAAAATGAAGAGGAACAGGAAATATAAAGAGTGAAATGTGGCAGAGCTCAAAGAAGAGTGCAAAAGGAGGAGAAGAGGCAAGAATTATTTCCTTTATGAGGCTTACAGACTGAACTTTCCTTTGGGTACCTTGGATGGCACTGGCAGTGCTCTTCTCCTTTTCAGCTCTCTGACTTTTAGGAAGAAGTGTAAAGTCATCGTGGACACTAGCATAAGCATTGATCAAATTTAGCTTAAGCCATCTAATCAGAGCCCTGGATCCGTGGTCTCTCCAAAGTCAGTGAAGAGGGCAAATCACTTCCAGAGGCTGCATTTAGATTGGTGAAAAATGAAATTTAGGATAAGTGACATGAGTAACACCCCACGGTTGTGCCCCTCTCCTTCAACTGGCTGTAGCAGATGAGAAGCTTAATCTAAATCACCTGAAGTCAAGGGAGATGAATCTCAAAGGAAAGAAGAAAAGTAGATAATGTTCATGGATCCTGCACACACTGAGTTCACCTTCATCTCCGATGTAATCTTAAGAATATCTCAGAGATCAATGAGGGTCAACATAACCACAATATTTTTTTGGCTGAAAGGCTTCAAATTAATATCCTCAATTAAGGCAGAACTTGTTCACTGTTGGAAAAGGCAGACTCTCTTTTCACCAACTCCCCATCATGCAGTTCACATTCCTTGTCTAAATAAGTATCTCAAGCTATTGAGGTACTTCAAAGGCCCCATATTTTACTCTGCTGCATAACACTCAGAGGCTTAATAGAAAATTGCAACTTGTACCATGTGTTTCCTCTCTTATACAGATAATGTCAGGTCAAATTACCCAAAAAACACTCATCTTTCTTGCTCCTTTTCAAAGTCTTAATTTAAACTTTTTCCATTACCCAGTCGAGTAATGATTAAAGGTCAGATTCACCTCTAGGCTTGCTTTATCAAATACAATCCATCTGTGATGTAATCCAAGACACACTGGTATTCGTAGCGCTTCACATTTGATAATTCTTGGTAAACAAAACTGATGCTGGTTCTGTTTCTTACCACTTACCTGATCAAATCTGGCTGGAAGAGTGGCAGATGTAGTCTTGACCCTATGATCCCTATGCAGGCTCTGAGCAAAGGCTGGACCCAAGTGTCCAATGTTTGAACATATGAGGATGAATGCACACCACAGATCTGTTTACATCAGTGCTGCTCCAACAGCTGAACTCACGATGTTAAATAAAGTGAGCAATAATAAGCATGATTAAAACAAAGGCTTTAATAGTGTGGTAGAGGGGTCATCCTTTCCCATTCACCCCACAGGAGAGATATAAAAAGTCAGTGCTATTCTCTCCTTTCAGGTAAGAAAAAGCCAATGAGATTGGCTTGATAAAGAGAATAGTGTAGAGAGGAAGGAAATTTGCTTTATACCATAAAGATGGTAAGTATTAGAATGCCTGGATGAAAAGCCAATAAAATACAACCATAAGAAAGGGAAATCACATCTGCAGCAGCAGAAGCTAATTATGCTGCTTGGCTGCAAAGACTTGAAGGCACCACTGTGCCTTGGGGATGAGCAGCCCAGGTCTGCATTATTGTGTGACTGTTAAAGGCTAGCCATGATTAATCCCAGTCCTTGTCCACTGTTTTAACTGAGATTCTTCACTGTGCTCTTTAGAATGAAGTGCTCAGCAATGAACTACCTCTCCACGGTGGGATACAGTGGCTCTCTACCTTTGTTCTCAGAGCAACCTCTGTGAAAAGTCACCCAAAAGATAACATCATGGCAACCAGGAGTATTTTAGTTGCG
This sequence comes from Psilopsiagon aymara, assembly GCA_024733675.1. Taxonomy (NCBI): domain Eukaryota; kingdom Metazoa; phylum Chordata; class Aves; order Psittaciformes; family Psittacidae; genus Psilopsiagon; species Psilopsiagon aymara. The sequence goes on along the minus strand of JANRGW010030686.1, from coordinate 18,358 downwards.
CACCAGCTGTGATTAGGAGATGGCTATCATCTGAAAATCCATAAATATTAGAGTAACTAATGTTGATGTATTCCACTTGGGCTCGATCAGCCGTGCTGGAGATCCCTGTGCTAAAAAAAACAAAATGAAGCCTGAAGCAGTTCTGTTTCCCCAAGATCTTTTTTCTAAAAGAGTGTTTCATTTATAAAGTCCAGATTTTAGTATCCTGGACAGCCACAAGACGACTAGGCCTACCTCAAACTGATCAAAATGGAATTTTTCCATTGGGTTTAGTGTTCAGTTGACTATCCAAACATCTGTTTTGTGGTTCATTCAACCTTATACGTCAATATGATGTTAATCTCCTTTATACAGAAATGCTGAAGCAGTGCCAATGATTTAACTTCCTAGGAAGACGGAAGATCCTTTCTCAAGCTGTAAATCCCTCTGGCCTGTGCCCAAAGTGAAAAATGTAAATCACCAGAGTGGAAACATGGCAAACATGATTTTCTGTCTAAACAAGGGCAGCCTTAACTTTGGAAGTTAATCAGACTCTTTCTTAGAAACACCTTCAATGACAATCAAGGCAAATCTTCTAGAAAATTACTTCAGAAATTAAACAGCCTCTTCCTTACATATTTTTTTCCATTAATTTTCTGGGAGATTTGTCTTTGTTGCCATTGTAGGTATTTCTAAGTCAGGAAAAATCTTTTCTTCAAAAACAGAGCCAGCAAAAGCATTTGTTAATGTATTGCAACCTTTCTCTACACTGTTTTCTAAATAGTCCCATTCTTTTCTTTCCCTGAAAGCAAATTGTTAGTCTGTGCAGAGGTGGGCTGATTGAGGGTGTAGGGGCAAGGAGATTTATAGGCACCATTCCTGCTCTGATAGCCAGACTGTCCAGCTCACGAAGCAACCACTTGCACCTAGATCCAGTCCTACAGGTACAAGTCACTCATAGTGGGACAAAAAGACATTTTGTGCTAGAAAAAGATGAAGACTTTACCAAGAACAATCCCATCTTAACATTCTTAATGCTCACTTTCAAACTCAATGAAGTTTCCTTCACAGTTCCTAATAAATTCAACTGTCCATGCCACCACCTTGCTTTTTTGTTCCCTGCAACTTTTTCCAAAAAAATAATCTAGGAAAAATCCCAGTTTCCTTTGACTCAAACTTCTTTACCTCTGACAACTGCCATGAGCAGCTTTTGTCACTCACGACATAATGTGATGCCAAATCAGAGTTGGACAGCCTAGAGTAAGCACTGACAGATGTGGGACAGGGTCCAAGAGAAGCCTGGAGGGACTTAGAAAATGCAGCAAGACCTTTGCAGAGTTTTTTTTGGGGGAAATGGGGTATCTTGGGGGAGCAGAAATGAAGGAAGCATGGCAGTGGCATCTGCAGGGCAGAAGTGCAAGATAGGAATGGAGGAAGGGAACAGATGATGAACTGAGGAGAGGCGAGGGATGTGAGCAGGAGGGCAAGGTAGGAGTGCAGGGAAGATGTGGATACAGAAGAAGGGAATGTGGGGAGCACATGATGCCGTAAAGCAGCAGCTTCTGCAAAAGGGTTTGCAAGTTCAGAAGGGCAAACAGAAGTAGATGAACAATGCAGGAAGTGGGATTGTAAGTAAAAAGTTTGGAAATTGCTGCCAAAACGTGATTGAAGTTTAGGAACAGAAATGCAGCTCCTTCCGATTCAGCTTGGAAACCTTGTTGTGTCATCTATAAATTCTGTCAGCAAATGCTTCAGGGGAAGGTGTAAGAGCACTAAGTGGGGCCAAGGTAAATCAAGAAGTGCTCAGGTTGGGAAGAAAAGCCCAGTGGCATTTCTCTGATACTACCCATGGTAAGAAACATGACACACGCGTCAGAGTTGATTTGGGGACTCAGAAAGCTTTCTTAGCTCCCACATGAGAATTTTCACCTTGGGAGAGTAAGCCATTTTAGCACCTCATGAGTCACTGTATTGTTAGAGACTGGCCTGAGTTTTGGGGAACAAGATTTAGCACCCCTCTTCGACACTGTTTTAAGTCCAGATCCTATCTGGAAATGTTCTCTATGCACAACCATACCCATGTGGCTTTTTGAATTCTACGTTTCAGCTAAAAAGAGTTCCCATGTCAATAAATGGCCTAATTATAAGTCTGTGGAAGAAAAGGCTTCCTTTTATCTCTCTAAAATTTCTTACTTTTCACATGTCAGTGACCTATCATTACAAAGGAGAAAGAACTACCCACATCTTCTACCTAACATAAACAACACAGTTCTCTGTTGTACTTTCACAGCCATCAAGTCACAGAGTAAACAGAAAAGGAGATTTACACAGGCATGAACACAACAGGATTTTGCAACATCAGGAAGATCAGATGAATGCAACTTTTTCTTAGCAACTGATAGAACCACCCAAAACACAAGACTCAGTATTAATGAGATTAACTCCTACACAGGAATTTCCCAGGAGAGAAAAAAAAAACAGGACAGAGACAGTCCGCAAGATCCTGGGATGCATCATGAGCAGCATTATTAATGCAGAAGGTGGAGAAAACAACTACAAGAGAGGATCTTCTTCATTTGCTTCTATGTAACAACATAGAAGTGAAGGTGATCTGTACAAGTGCGACATGATATGACACATCCTATAACTATTAGGAAAGCAGAGAGATAAAAGAGCAGAATAAAGAGACTTAAGAAAGCAGTCCTCAGAATATTCAGAGATCTAGCAGGCAAGGTCAATACACAAAACAGATGAAATAGAGACAGGACTGAGGGAAGGTGGAGAGTCCCTGAACATTGCAGTAAGGGCAAAAGTATGACCTGTCCTAGTGAGGAGGGCATCAAGAATTTGGTGTCAAAGGCAAATTTGGATAAATCGGAAGTATAAAAAAAGATCAGCATAGTGCTCATCATTACAAGGGAACAAGCGAATTACAAAGCAATTGTATTTTCTTCAATTTGTAGAAAAATGCTGGAACAAGAAAACAGGATTCGAGGTGTCTGGAAGATAAAACACAGACGAATGACACCTATGGCTCTGTCATGTCAAACTAACATCATTTACACCCTAGGCAGGACAACAGGTCTTGTTGGCTAGAAGGAGGAAGTTAATGGCACATACCTTTAGTTTATTAAGTCTTTCAACATGCCTTGCATGACATTCACATAAACAAGCAGGGGAAACAGGAGTACATAAATGTTAGGTAGTACTATAATTGGTTAAACCCAATGCGTTCAGAGAGCAGTGATCAACAACGTACCTATTCTCTAACTCACCAAAGGTACTTGCTGAGTTTCAGCAGTGTCTGTACTGTGTCCAGCACTATTCAAGGTTTTCAATATCTACATGAAAGAGCAGGCGTATGCTTTTTAATTACATGGATGACTAAACTGGGAGAAGCGACAGTGATGACAGAGGACAAGATGGGAAGGTAGAACCATGTTGACAAATTGAAGAAATGGCTTGGAAGAAATAGGGTGCAACTGAAAAAGGATAAATTAAAAATTTTAATAACTACTTGGAATAACAAGCTCCAGAAACATAAAAGGAGAATGACCAGTTAATGCAGGGTAATACAGTTTGAGAGTATATAGTAGTCTGCAAAGTCACTATTTGTCAAGAATTCAGACACAGAATAGGCAGCAGCTGTGTTATGATGGATAAAAATGACCAGTCTGTGAAATATGATGTAATTTATTTGCTATATGTGGTGCTGGTGAGGTTGTGTCCCATTTAGGTCACGATTCGAGAGGAATTTGTCCTCTAGGAGTTGGTAGTGTAAAGGGCTGGAGGAATTTGGCTTGGTGCAGAGGAGACTCCTGTGAGAGATTATGAGTCCTTAAATATCTCATGATAACACACATAACATACTAAACATAAAAATAATTCTTTAAATATGTAAAAGCTAGGTCATAGGAATGGAATAAACTGTTCTCGGTGTCTGGTGGGGGTTGGATTAAGAGCCATGTCAGGCACTGCAGCAGAGAAGACAGGTTACTCATCAGGAAAGCTTTTGCAGAGCTGTGCAGCACTTGAGCTGACTGGCAAAGGTCTCCATACCTGGAGCTTTCCCAAAAGGATCGGGTAAGCATATGCCAAGAACGTCACGTGATAAATTAATCTTTCTCTACTTCCTTCTTTGAATCACCTATAATTTTGTCACCTTACAACCCACCCCGATTTCCAAATGATTGACAAACATATTGAGTAATACAGGCACCAGGACAGGATTTTCTGCATTTCAATGTTTTGTCATAAGGAAAACAAACCTTTAGTCCTACCCACTGCTTTCTCTCTCCTGCACAATGCTTGGATCATGATAGTGCTTTGACTCTTCACTTTTTCACTGTTTAACTGCTGGGTCCCTATAGAACCCTCTAGAAATCAAAAAACCTTATTCTGCTTCCAGACACTCTATCCCTCCAGTTTCAACCGATTCTGAGGTCCAAGTGCAGCATCACCAGGTTTTAACTTGTGCATGTGTAAATTCTAAATAAACTTGCCACTTGAAGTCCTCAGGCATACAAAAAGCTTGCTTTCTTTCATCCCATCAAACTCCTTGAGCCATGGAGCACCTTCCCAATCTCAGATACACCGTCTGAATACAGCAACTTGAGACTCTTTCAGCTTGCTCTAACATCTCAGTTGTGATTGTTTGTTCATCAGCTTCATCTGATCCTTAGGAGCAGGTCCAACATCGTCAGTGGTAAAAACACCAAAAGATAACTGCTTCCAAAAAATAGCTAGCTTTGTCTTCCTTTCGTTGCTTCCCTTGGTCCCTGTTGCTCTCACAGCCCCATGGATTCTTTCCTATGACTATCACTTGTGCTAGACTTAAGAAAACATCTTTTTATCTGTACATTTTTTTAGCTATATCCCTTTGAAGCCTATGTTGATCCTTCTGATTTCCTGATATTTTATCACCTACCATAATTTATAATCCTGTTTATTGCACTCAGTAGGGTCAGATTTCTAAATGCTGAAGGACTGGCTCAAATTACTTCTTAAATCTTGCCACTTGACATTCCTCTGCCCTGTCTGGATCCCTTTTATTCAACCCTATGCATGTCTTCTGATACTATACAACTGGTTTGAGTAGGCAACTTTCTAGGGATTTTTTATTTTATTTTAATGCCTTTTAAACTAACCTCTTCACCTTATTTTTTAATGCTTACCAGAACCATGTCGCTTACCACGTTTTCCCTTTGTGAGTCTAATCATATGGTTGTCTTTAATTATTTAATATTCAGCTAGTGTAATTTGCTTTGAATTAACTCCTGTGTGTTAATTAAGACTGAATGAGGAATACCTTTCCCTCTGATGTGCAAGCTCCTGACCTAGTTACTCAGAAACTCACACTTGCATCCAAGAAGCTGTCTCTCTGGGGTTGGTGCAAGCTGTCCAAGCTGTGGGTAGGCTGCAGTACTCCCCTACCACTGCCTCTTCCCTGTGGCTGAGCTCATTTCTCTCTGCATTCTCTTTCCTTTCATCTGCAGATGTGCAGCTTTGCCATGATAAATCCGGCAATGCCGTTTTTCTTTGCATTCATGATGACATTAGAAGCTTCCTTTTTCTGTCCAAAGGCTCTTGGCAATTTGTGAGTAGCACATATTGAGTTGTGTCTGAGCTGTCCACAATTACTAATGCCTTCCTGGCCAGGAGGCGTCTAGACCTTGGGCAGCAAGGGCAGACTGGCCACAGTATGCTGCTGGACTGGAGGAAACCCCTGCTTCTCACATGAGCTCTGGAAAAACTTCCATTTCGCACATCTGTCTTGCAGAGGCAAGAAGACCCTGCATCCCAGGAGGTAAAAAGAGCTATGTGGCAGAGTCTGGCCCTGCCATAGGAGTGAGGAAGAACAACAGCTCGACTCATGGCATTTCGCTTACCCAGCAAAGCGTTCTTCAGGGAAACAGTTTACTGCTGCTAGTGATGCTGGGGCTGCTGTGCTGGTGTGCCTCGGTTTCAAACAGATGTGTCTCCTTAAGGGGAGAATACAGGCAACTATTAATACATTTCTTTTGAAGACTTCTCATTTAGGGAGTTAATCTCATTAAATGCATCTGCAGCAGCCTGGGCAGTTGCAAACATCTACTCAAGAAACTGCAGCAATGCCACCCCCCTGCTCAGCTGCCACCAGGACATTGTCTGTTATGCACCATTGGCAATGCATCTGTCTCTTTGGCATGAACTGATCAGAAGGATGCACTGCACTGGGTGCATGGACATGTAAACCCTCCCAGCATTGGGTTACACATTACACAGCTGCTTAAATTGTTGCGAGGCTTTCCCTCCGTGGTTCTTTTATAAGGTTTATATGGTGTGAAGAGATCATTACTCTTAAAGGAACTTAAAGATCTTGGACCGGTTTGTCTGTGGTCTTTAAAGATCCCATGATGCTTTTGCAAGAGCTGCAGAATTAATCTCATTGTGCTGCTTAGATTTCAGCAGGGAGAATTATATTTTGCTTTTCTAGCCTTTCTCTTTCTGTGCTCTGCTTTGTAGATCCAGGCTTTATTAATACCTTTTATAGCATTTTAAACATGTGCTGTGTGTGGCACTGTGTGTGGAAATCTGAGGGGTTAAAGTCATAGGAAAATCAGATCCTGAGTAGTTTATGTGCTGGGAGATGATCAAGATAACAGGCAAGAGGCAGTTCTGTCAGCTAACATATGGGCATTGTGAATACTGAATAAGAAAGTACATCAAGCTAAAGTGCTGTTAAGAACATTAAATTATATTTTAAATCCTATCTGATTTTTAAAATACTTTTTTATTTAAAAAAAAAACAAAACAGAACATTTTCTTCAAAAGCTTATTTCTTCAATGTTCTGATGGAGTTCAGAGGATAACAGACCTCACATCTGATGTAAATACAGAATACTATAACTGGATGTCATGAAACAACTCGGTTTATGTCAGTGTAAGCAAAAGCAGAATCTGTCCCACAGCAGCCTCCACATGGCAGACCATGTTAGCCAGTTCTTTGTCTCACCCTCAGATTCTTTCCCAATATAAGAAATGCCAAATTTGTGGAGATAATTTGGCTTTGCATAACATGTACATAATATCTATTAAATAAAAGGTGATGAAATGACGGGAATTTAAAAGGAAGAGTTATTCAAAGATGCAGGAAGAAAAAGAGGCAATAAGAAAGAAATGGCCTCAAAGGTGGGATTTTAAACCCTCAATTAATTTCTAATAGCAGTCAGAGGACATGCCTGAAGGTTTCCTACAGTAAATAACAGCTGAAGACAGAAAGACTATCACCACCACAGACTGCTTCTGTTCCTAAAATGGGTTTTCTACCATAAGTGGTGGTGCCTTCCAGACTCTAGTTGCTGGGTCCAAACAACCCCACACTCTAGCTGCTGTCTGTGCCAGTCCTAACAACCACATTGTGCCACAAATGGCACATCCCAGAGGATGTTTTCTTGCAGGCATGCCAGCCAATGAGCCATGAATGGGTTGCCATCCACCTCTCCTGCCTCACAGGCTCCCAGCACGGGCTGTGTCCCCAGCCAGACTTTGCTCAGTCCTCCTGGCCCCGATCCACTGCCTCCTGCAAGGCTGAGTTTGGGGAGCGCATCCCCAGAGCACCTCCCTTTACTACAGCAGACAATGCGGGGAGGCATAGGAGACGGATTTGTGCAGAAGCCTGTGTGCCAAACAACAGTGCGTGGGAATCCTGCTACACGGAGCACAGCCACGAGCATTAAGTGCTCTTCTGAAAAACACTAGCAAAGAGCCCTAAATTCAAACGGCATGTTCCCTCCACTTCAGGAGAGACTGTGGTAAGAGCAGAGGTGGAATGCCAGAAATGTTATTGCTTCTTGTCTAATAAGCAATAAATGGATTTTATTATTTGAGCTAAATCATAACCCCCATTCTAGCTTTCAGAGCCGCTGCAATCCGAAGATAGCCAGTATATTAGATAATACTGTGTCATGGGGAAATAATGGCTTCCTGAGGTTCAAACTGCCAAATCGCACCCAATCGCTATTGTTCAAAAATTGCGTGAGTGTTGTAAGTGTACCAGATGATACAGGGAAGCTATGTCAATGTGCTGTAGTCAAATATCATCAAGTATTAGTAATTGCACAGCGGGGCCATTCTGATTTTATAGAAGCTGGAACCAAGTTTGGAGCTGTACACTCTGATTTCTCTTTGATTTAACATGGGCCATGACATATATCATTAGCTGCTTCTTTTCCAGGCTGCGCAGAGGAAGCCTTCAATCTAGTCAGCAGCTTAGAGCTCTCATATGATGCCATGACAGGAGAAACAAACTTTGAAGAGAAGAAGCCTACACTTTGGCATGGGTTTCAGGCTAAAAGCTGTTATATATTTGTAATCTAAGCACACAAGACAAAAAATTACTCTAATACTTGTCCTACGGACCACGGATAACATACCTACAGAGGCCATGTGCTTTGCTCAGGCTGACGAGAACTGAGAGGGGAGCTGTGTATGCAGCTTCATGACTGTATTTTCCTGCAAGAACCAAATGAAATCTAGAGAAACAAATACAGATATGCTTATTCCCAAATTTGCTCTGCAACTCCAGCTTCCTTATGTGCAACATCCACTATGCAACAAGAGGTATGTAATCGCTGGCACCTAACGGAGGGGAAGAGGCTTTGCAGCAGACTTATTTGTGTAACAACGCATTTCTACCCAGAGTGAAAGACAAAATATATCAGTTCCCGAGGACTCAAAATGAAATAAGGGATTATTCCAACATTCAGGAAACTTCCTTAGTTCACTGAAAAGATTTCATAAGTGCAATCCTGACACCTTCTTCAAGTCTTGCAAATCTCATAAGACTTATGTCCAGATACATAGGCCAACTCCTACTTTTGCACAAACCCAGCTTGCCAGGAGCAAGATGGTTGCTCTGGCTCACCCCAGGAGCCTGTGGGGGCAGTGACCAGCAAGGCACCCCAAAATGCAATGTTCCAGCATGCTGGACATACCCAGTGACAGTGGCCGTGTACCAGCTCCCAGGCTAAAATCAGCACCGAGGTTTTCCATGTAGCACACCATTAGCTCTCTTTTCATTTGCTGTTTAAAGCACTCAGTTGTTCTCTGTGAGAACCAAGCACTGCTCACAGTCTGCTGGAGAAGACTCCAGGGATACCTTATTGTGGCCTTTCAGTACTTAAAAGGAGCCTGTAAGAGGGATGGGGAGAGCCTTTTTAGGAGGGCCTGCTGTGACAGGATGATGGACGACAGTGTTAATCTAAAAGAGGGGAGATTCAGACTGGACATGAGGAAGAAATTCTTTACTATGTGGGTGGTAAAATACTGCAACAGGTTGCCCAAAGAGGTGGTGGATGCGACATCCCTGGGGCCAGGCTGGATGTGGTTCTGAGCAACTTGATCTAGTTGAAGATGTCCCTGCTCATTGCAGGGGGGTTCAACTTGATGACCTTTGAAGGTCCCTTCCAACCCAAGCAATTCTATGATTCTTATTCCACCCTGTGGAAGCACAGGAGTACTTCCGTAGTACTTCCAGCACTAAAAGCAAGTCTGTTCCCCAGGTGTAAGGATTGATGGGACCCTTCCTTGTCAGGGCCAGCAGCCCAGGACAGGTCTGGTTCTGAGCTAAACCCGTTGCCCTGCCACAATTGAAAAAACCCAGCATACCACTTTGGATTCTTCTGAGCAGATTTTCCTTTAGATTTATTCTAACAATTAAAACATAAATGACTCCTCCTGTGTGTCCTGTAGGAGTCAGAAGGCAGCTTTTGAAGCGTACTCATACGGTGCATTCAGTCCTTTCAACCTTTGCATTATTCCGTTTTGCTAAACGCATTTTCAAGTAAATGCTAAATGCAATTAATTTCCATTTTCTCACAAGCATGTCAGGCAGACAAGAGGAGTGTTCATAACCTTTCCATTGTACACAAACCAGGGGTTATTAAAACTTTATTATCATGTGTTTTGAAAAGCACAGATAATTCCTCCATCTTCCCAAAACTGAAACATTTATCCGCAGCTTTCAACAAAACTTGATTCGTGTACTTCACTGCGTTTGAAAAATATTTGCTCCTAATGAATGTAAATGAAATGTAATTGTGAGGAGAAAATGGGTTCCTGCATGTCTTCTCTCTTCTACATGCATACAAATATACAGAGGATCAGGAAACTAAGGAGCTAAATTTCTTTTAAATAGTTTCATTTGCATTTTCTTGAGTTTTTGTGAATGCTGATAGAAATTCCATAAACCTTTTGTACAAGACAAGTCAAGATCAAATTTATCGTACCCACCACAACATACTCATACTCCAAATACTAATAATATTAGGTATGGTTTTGCATACCCTTTGCTTTGTAACCAATGAAGATAGCTGGCCTTTGTAATTCTGACTCATGGAAGCATTTGGCTGTCTGTTGCCAATTGTAGCAGCTAATCCCAAATAATTCTATTACAGACAGTTTTTTCGTATTTGATCCATAATGTGGCCATTAATGTTACTGTCAAGGAAGCTTACTCCTATTGGAATTTAATTGATATTAGCAGAGCTGTACATCATTGTAAGGAAGTAAAATTATGAACTCTGCACTGTAGACAACTGGGAAGAGCACACATAATCAAATAATGAAAGAGTGTCCAAATGACTAATGGCAGAAATCATTATCTATCCTAAGCTTTCATTATCCGATGGAAATGAACAATCTCTGTGTGATTTTACACAGGGATAACTCTCCCAGACTCCTGTAGCACTGCCTGGCAGAGCTCAATGCAGCATCAGTAGAGCAGTAGCTGTGCTGGGAAGACCGACGTGGCCTGTGACCCTGAGGGTGAGGACTAGAGGTGCTGCCAGGGGAAGAGTTAGCTGGCTGCTCTTCAAGGCAGTACCTGTCCTGGGACATATTCATGTTTCTAAACTCGTAAAGTGACTTCACATCCCCTTTTTTTAGCATTTGCCTTTGGCTAAAGTGAAAACCAAACAAGAAGCAATGCTTTCCGCCTCCCCAGTGTAGTTGAGATTTGTTTGATATGTAGACCAAATCCTTGGGCATTAAAGACCTTGGACACTTTGGTTAGAAATAAACCTTGACACATATTTTATCTGGTTTGCAGTCATCACCCCCCAGTGCCACACTCAGCAATGGGCTCTGGAGCCCAGGATTTTTGCCTTGCTGGCAATGCCCCAGCCTGTTGGGTTACAGCGTGGCCATCCACAGTGGTTGAATGAGCTGTGGTTTGGTAATGTGCTTTCTGCTCTCTGCAGCTTGGGTGAAGCCATCAGCCAGAGCAGCACTGTTGGGTTGGAGAAGTCACGTGTTGCAGGGACAGTGGGGGTATCTGACCCACCCAAACTTACATACCCCCTTCAGATATCCAGCACTCCAGACGTGCTCCAGCAGCCTACATGTGGGGCTAAGAACCAGAAGCATTTTTGGCTTGCTTTTACTAATTCATCACGAGGTCCTCCAGGTAGTGGTTTGCCTCAGCTTATCTGTCCCTGCATGACCAAAACACCCCTTTGGTCACCCCTTCCTTGGTTTGCAGCTCTGAAAAGGGTTCTGCAGTTCAGATGGTCAGAGGGCTTAAAGATGAAAAGCCATTAGTGTTACTCATCCTTCTCCCTGGCTTGTCTGACCTGACAACATAGAGTAATAAGTTACAGAAGTTTTTACTATTTTGGTTTATGTGTGAAGGGCGTCCTGGGTTACTTTTTATTCAGTTTGTTTTAAAAACCCTCTTTGGAGTCATATGGCGCTTGCCCCAACAGCCAGGCAGCATAAAAGCAGGACCAGGCGATGGCCATGATCTTCTTTGCCCTTCTTCCAGCTCGCCTTGCAAATACCCATCCTCCCCCTGGTCCCCTCTTGTTGGCAGGCATTATCATTTTTACAACACCAAATTAAGAGCCTTTCTTTTAATTTACCTTGTGAACAATCATGTTCAAAATCTCTTGCTGTGTTTCACAGCATGTTTTGTAACAAGATTAGATACAGCTGTGCAGTAAGAGCACAGTTAATGAATTATGACTTAAGGGCAATTTTTTACTAGAACACCTGCCTTAGTGATTTGTCATAGCTCAGGGCAATCTGCCCTTCCTGCCCCATCAGTATTACAGCCTTACAGTTTTACCTCTGTAACCTATGGCCTGCAGTGTTTCCATTTTCAGATTGCATCTGACCTTTCTGTTTAACTTCAAATCACTACTGGGCTTAAGGGTCATTTATAAAAATCACTAGAGAACTTGAGAACTTACATCTACTCATGTTCTTACTATTTGTATGCCTATGTACCCTTGATGGATTTCCAACTTTTGCACCCACCTGTGGGAGATAGAGGAACATCCGAGCTCAAAATTTAGAGTTCCATCTCAGAAGTAGAGATCTTCAATAACCAATCTTAAACTGGTAATTGCGGCAAACCCTCTAAAGATTTGGTATAGTTACACTGATATCAAAGTGCTAAAAATGGACTGTTGCTGCAGGACCAACTAAACTAAGGTTTCCTGCTGGACTCCGCCCTTGCAAAAGCTTGATCAAAGCTGTACAAGATGCAATTTCTGAAGGATTTCAGGTGTGCAATCTCTTTCAACACAAATGAAAATTAAAGGTATTTAGCCAACCACTTACAGATTTTAAAGCCTATCAGACTCTTGCACACCATTAAGGAGCTGGTTATAGGATTATTTTAGGTTGATTTCATTTAAAGCCAATGGGACTGAAGTGGTGCTGAGGATTTTGCTGCAGCCTTTCTGCTGGATGGTAAAAATCTGCATGTTGTTTTCGGCAGCAGCTGCCCATTATCTGGCCCTCTTGTAATGAAAATGTTAGGCTCACTGTCATCAGAGCTACCTAGTTCATCGGCTTGCCAAAAACTGAACAATGCTCACAGTTAGCATGAATGGAAAAGAGGATGTCTTCAGGAATAGATGCAGTTTCAACACCATTCAGAGATCTGAGCATGCTTTTTTTGCCAAAGTACCACCACAGATAGTGCACCAGGGGACATATGCAGTGCCATTCCTAGTTCCTGTGGGAGGGTGTGTGCTCAGGAGGAACAGAGACAAGGCATTCTATCACATCCACGTCCCCACATCCAGGGTTTCCAGCTAGCCCTTGGCACATGAGCCATTGCAGGTGGCCACCCGGAGATAACCTCAGGTGCCACATAGCCATGCTTGAGGTGGCCCCTCTGCTCAGAGCAATGCCCCATGGCATGTGTGGGCATGGCTCTACACAGGGGCAACCCCTCCAAGCACCATCCCAAGCAGCTTCCACCATTGCACCCTGCTACGCAGTGGGCATGCTGCCTCCTCTCCATACTACAGGGCAGGACCAAGTGTGGACCTTTTGGAAAATGTGAGAATAGCAGCCCCACTACTCCTCCAAATAAGCTGTGAAGGCAGAACCTTGCACTTCAGCGGAGCCTGGTCCTAGAAACACAACCTCACTGGTCCTTGCTGCTCTCCCTAACATAGCAATCACAGTTTAGGATGGCAGCTGGGCTGGGAAGCAGTTAAACACTTATCATGCTGTGCGAGATGGGGATAGGCTGTAAAGATGATCTCTGAATGAGTGCACATGGCAAGTCTATATCATCAAAAAGAGTGCTTGTGGCATGCAGACCTGCTGCAGAGGATAGGCAGAGCTTCCATGTGCTTCCCAGAAAACCACACATGCAACAGTGAGAGGTGCACAGCCTCATCGACTGATGGGCAGAGCTTATAAATTAAGCTGTGTACAGAAGAAGATGAGCTTTAGCTACTGAGAAATGGAGGTGGATGTCGAGCATCCGTGTGGGTCCAGATGGGGTTGGAGCTGTTGAAGACCTAAAAGACGATGGGACTCAGGCTTCCTGGGAGAGATGGGGCTGCTCCTGCTATGGCAACCAGCCCAGCTGTGGGCTAGGAAGGGAAAAAGCAGGATGGTACCCATGGCTTGAGAAAAGCTCAGTGTTGGAAAACCACACACCATTTTTACTGGGGAAAGAGGCAGCAGGGTTGTTTTGGGGCCAGGAGCAGGCAGCTGCCTCACTAGCATGAGTTTTAAATACAGGAACTTGTCTGATGAAAGCACCAGTTTTTCCCCACTTCCTAAAGGGAAAAAAAGGTTTATTGTGTTTTTAAAAAGTGATGGTGTTATCTGAGAAGATAACTGTAGGGTGTACTAGTGAACATTGCTGTTTTCCATGTAGCCAGCAGGTTTGGGGAATGAATGGGGAATTCTTGTTCAAGCAGTTGTCCCTGATGGGTTCCAGCTCCTTCCCTGAGGCAGGGCTCACTGTATGCCATGCCAGCTTGGGACCTCTGTGTCTCTAAAATGCAGTGCTCGTTTCAAGACTCTCTCAAAGATCAGCAAGACCACAAGGCAGTGGTTGTGATCCCCACCTTCTCCTGTGTTATTATTTAACCAATATGGATTATTGCACTGTGTAGAAAAGTCTAGAGGCCGCTCTACACATGAGTTACAAAACCATCAATATGGGCTTTTCCCCCAGACACTCAGGTTGTTCTTCAAGCCCTCTCTCAGCCCTTGCTACCTCCACAGGCACAACTAAGAGGTACCACTTTACCACCAGCCCAGCCTGGGTGGAAGCAGAGTCAGTAGGAAAGTCCACTGGAAAGGCAGCAGTGGAACAAGTCCTATGCACCAGCAGCCATGATGTGTATTAGGTTGCATGCCTGCTCCAGCCCAAGTTTATCAGATGAGCAGGTGCAGACAGATTCTGGCTCTTCTGCCAGTGTGCCGCAGGTGCGAGCCAACTCAGGATCAATCCTGTGTTAGCACAGTGATGACCGCAACATATTAAGCTGGCAGCAGCACAGTGACACAGTGACACGCCATTATGGTAGCAGGGCTTTGGGATGAGGACGTGCTTGCATCTGTTTGCTCCTGACTGCGAAGACACACGCTGGGGGGGGGCATTCTGTGGGGTGAACTTTGCTTTTCTAAGGTTTCCTGTTCTCTTGTATTGTGTCCTGACAGCTTTCATGGAATCGCAGCAGGTTTCCCTCTGCCTCCTGCAGCCTTGGACGGGCGTAGCCAGCTTGCCAGGCTGGATCACCTGGTTGTTATTTTTTCCACAAGCTACCTTTTTCCTTGTATGATTGCAAAAGCAGGATGGGAGCATGAACTTTTGGCTTCTTGCTTGATAAGGCTGTCAAAACTGCTGTGTTCCCTTCCCGGTGGCTGGGAGCACAGGCAGGCTCCTTGCTGAGCACATGTGGGAACAGGTAGTGAGCACTATAAAGAGCCTTTGTGAACGGCAGCTTCACATCTTCACTGGTATAAGCATTGCCCTATATTATCAGCTATACAGGTGTCTGCGAAAGTTGGTTAGGACCCTTGAAAGTAGAAAGGCTTCTAGACAAGTGTTTTGACTTTGCAAAGTCTTTTCAGCCTACACCTTACCCTGGGAAAGGGTCAGCCGTTGGTGTAAGCGACCAGGTGGCTAGAGCCCAGCGTGTTCCCCTGCATGGATCTGTCTGCTCTGAAGAGTCTGTCCATGCCTATGGCTATGGGGAGAGAAGATGCATTGCCTGCTTGGCAGGAGGAAGGGCTGTGAGCAAGCAAGACACAAAGAGCCATCTGTACAGAGAGTTTGCAAAAACTTCCCACCATCCTGGCATGCGTGTCTTGTTTGCTAAGTGAGCAGTTTTTGCTTTTCCTTGTGCATTGTCCCTGTCTATCCTGTTTTAATTTATCCATAACAAAGCAAAGAAAGACTCAATTGTGCAGTCTTCCTGTGCTAGGTACCTGCTTCAGTGAGTAAAGGTGCAGACTTTGTGATTTGTAAGTAAGCAGAAACTCAAGTGTGAGCAATGGAAGAGACAAAACCAGAAATCAGTTGCTGGGCACTTGCACGTAAGAGAGGAACAGCTATTCTGGCTGTCAGTAGTTTGAAGTGGGAAGATATCATCTTCTTGGCCACAAAACACGAGGGGTCTGGGGAAGGAAACTAGAACATACCACCTTGTATTTTTCAGACAGGGCGTCTGTTCCCATACATGGTGAGATGTGTGCATATGCACACCACTCAATAATACAATTTCACGGAAAATCCCTCTGGCAATGCGGTCCTGCAAAAGTCAAGCAGCAACAGCTTCAGGACTCACAGGAGTCACCTTCAGCAGCCACCTCAGCACAGCATCTTCCACATGAAGCAGTAGACAGTGGAGGCAGGCAGAGAGGCTCCAGCCCCTATCAATGTGCCTGGATGGGTGCTTGGTGCTGGGCCCCTGGGCAGGACTTGTGCTCCCCATGCTGCTCACCTTGCTTCACCACTGTCCACAGCCACCTCGTGCAGAGGGTGGGTGGGTGGCCAGGGTGCGACTTCACAGCACCTTCTCGGGCCCTTATGCTGTTCCAAAACACCAAGGGCTGTAAAGCATGCCAAAAGCTTGAAGTCATTGTCCAAGGTTTTACCCCTGAAGCCTCCTGTGTGATCTGGTCTCATTCCAGACTCAGACCTTGTCATGCGTGAGATAACAAACACTGAAATGAATCTCAGCTTGAAGCACTTTTTTCTTGTTGACAGCATTCAAATCTCTCTGGGTTTAGGCCAAGCTTGGTGTGGGTTTTCCAAAAACCACCTTTTTATTATTAGCACATCCCTGCAATTCTTTCTAAGAAACTTCAAACAGAAAGTCCTTATGCGCATGTCCTTAAGACAACTGCGTTTCAAAATTACACTTCAAGCCAACCACATTAAAAAAACATAGAAAAAGAAGGGATACCAGGAAGGCAAAAATAAGCCCTTGTTACATGAACAGGCATGAAGTTGCCATTTGTGCTGCAGTTCTTGGCTCTTATGTGAATCCATCATGTTCCAGCAGTGTTTTCAACCCAAGCGCTATTTGATTAGGAAGCTTGAATTAAGTGGCTTCTACTTCAAAAGTAGCCTACCAGACCAAACTGTGGGATTTTGATTAAGGTACTTCCTTATGAGGAACAGTAAAGAGCACTGGGAACAGGAGCTGTTTAATGGATCGGATACAAGGTGAGGCACAGGTCTCTGAAGGGGCATCGGCTGGAGGTGCTCTGGTCTTGCCCTTGCCCTGTGCCATGCAGGGAGAAGTGTTTTGGTGAAGGCGACCTGGCCACACCTGCTGCTGTTCTTGCTGGCTCACATGCAGTGCAGGCAAGCCTGGCCTTGAGAGCAGCCTTACAGCAGCTTGCACCAGTCGAGGTAGACAAAACTGTGATGGCCCAGAAAGGGGCAACGGTACAGAGAGAAGTGTCCTCTTTGGCAGAAGTAAGGTGTGCATGAAGAAGACCTTTCTGGCATGTGGAACTAGATGAAGGACTTCATGAATGTCACAGACTGTGTGAAGAAGGGTAAAAAATTATATCTGTGGTGTAGTAGGATAGGGTATGCAGGTAATTTCCTGCCAATGGTAAGAGGCAGAGGTGTCTGAAAGATAGCAAACTGTGCTAACAGGAGGTGAATAGATTGTCCTCTGACTCAACAGTAAGGCCTATGGCTTGTTACAGCTTGGTGGGAAGCAGATAAGGAGTGGAAGATTAGTGAGGAGGTTTTTAGAGACATGTTGTTCTAGGCGCAGCAGAGTGGAGGATACTCCAATTCCTTGGGGATTTGCGTTCCATCCCTTCCTTCCTCCAGCTTTGTCCTCTTGCACTACAGCAAATCTAGTTCCCATCTTCAAGTTCCAATGATTGCCCATGCTACATGATTTTCAATGCCTCCAACACCTCCTAGATTACTCGCTCCACACATACCCTTCTCCCCTCTCTATATCAACTACTTTAAATGTCCCCCAGTTGCAACCTGGACAGAAGGCAGCATGTACTATGCCGTATAGAGCTATGAAGAATAGATAAAATAATTGCTCCACTGTATAGAAGCTTTCCTCTCAGAAAGGCCATGAATTTGTGTCTCCTTCATCTTCATAGCGGCCTGATATCCCAAGACTTAAGGTCCCTTCCAATCGTAACCATTCTGTTATTCTATGACTTGCAAGATCTTTGAGATTTCTCTCACTGTCAAATATGGTGGGATCTAGTCAACCTGGTCAAATCTATGAAGAAGGGCCTGACAGAAACATGGAGGCAGCACAGTGTCACAAATGAAACTGCTTTAGGAAATCGGTCTACAAAAGAGCTTATATCCAACCTAAACTTCCCGTTTAAGTTTGAACCCATTACCTCTTGTCCTATCACTACAGTCCCTAATGAAGAGTCCCTCCCCAGCATCCCTATAGCCCCCTTCAGGTATTGGAAGGCTGCTATGAGGTCTCCACGCAGCCTTCTCTTCTCCAGGCTGAACAGACCTCAACTTTCTCATCCTCTCTTCATACAGGAGGTGCTCGAGTCCCATGATCATCCTCATGGCCCTCCTCTGGACTTGTTCCAACACTTCCATGTCCTTTTTATGTTGAGGACACCA